>JAPYZR010010800.1:0-12606 GCA_030522945.1 Trichopria nigra
AAAAAAAAAAAAAAAAAAAAAAAAAAAAAAAAAAAAAAAAAAAAAAAAAAAAAAAAAAAAAAAAAAAAAAAAATAGGGGCTTCGGGACTCTATTACTATATGCGCACTCAGTACATCATTCGTTACACGTGTACTAATCTTATTAAAGTTTAATCTGCAATATATGTTGCAAAATATCATGATGTTGATATAAACGTGCATTAAGTACTACGGCCATTTATATAATATTTTCATGTATAATTGTGGTTTGAAACGTGGATATTTGATGAAAAAAAAATTACGCTGAAATATTATTAAAGGGAGTATTAATACAATGAAATAGATCAGAACGCTACTTCACTTGTACCATTATCTCTGTAGACTGATTGCGCACCACACACACACACATTTTACACGTATTTTGAGCACTCGTTGATGATTATGATCCGAAAATTGAGGAAACTACGCGATTTTTTAAAAACTTTCCTATAAAAAATGTAGACGTTTTTTCCCCCCCCCCCCCCCCCCTATTATTTGATGGATATGTTCCAGCCTCTTATTAGATCTAAGTTGCGCTTACATATATCCAATAAAAGGTAATGAAAGCTTTTCTGTGAATTTGTTCGTGAACTAGAGCTCGTCAAAGTTACATCACAAAAAAAAAACGGTTTTTCGATTTCCGCCACTCTACTACTCGGTGGATATATTCCAAAAACTAATCAGTTCTAAGTGATAGGCCGCAGGGCATATCCAAAAACATTATTTTTTTTTTACTCCGTTTTTCATTTACAATCTGTCTCTTTCCGAGACAATAAGTAAATTATTGTACAATACCGTTACATGTTTCTATATAGAAAAACTACAGTGAGTATTCTAGTTAGGTTTTGAAAATCCAAAAACAGTATATGAAAGCATTTCTGTTGATTCGTTCGTGAGCTAGAGTGCGTACAAATTTAACGTAACGTACATACATGCGTACAAACTAACGGACAAACAATTTTTTATTACATATTTGGGTTTCGTATGGTCTGAAACGTGGACATTTGATGAAAATAGGGGGTAATTTTTTTTTTTTTTTTTTTTGCAAACGTGACCAAATTCAATGCTTCGTCCGACCTACGGTGTGGGTCGAAGTAATTAGTTGCTTTTACATGAACGATAGTTTTATGAAAATTCATTTATTTTCAACAGATATTGGATGAAGTTTACCGAATTTTGCATTACATAAAAGTAACTTCAAAACTTGCTCGACCGTACAAAGTAACAGACGAACTATTCGACTTAAGTACTATGGCCATGGAGTACTTTAAGGAACGTATCGAGCCTACTCTTCCTGAAATTCCATATTTCGGTGCAGATTTTCTGGATTTAGCTGGTACCTTTTCTTGTGAGTCGAACGATAGCGGACAAGCTCAAACAGAATCGAAAAATAGCATTGATATTGAATTTTTTAATGCAGCTCCGTTGAGTATTTCCGGCGGAAAAACGAGAAGCGGAGAAGAGAGTTCACCTTCGCGATCCGGTCAGGATGAACATCGGCTGTCGACGGCCTCAATTTCTCCTCCACAGTGCAATGTGGTTCTCAGGAAGCGCATTCGTAAAATAAAGCAGGGCATGAAACGATACAACAGTCAGCTATCTCTTATGCGTCGAGATCTTCGAAATTGCAAAGCAAAGATTGCTGATCAGCAAAAACAAATTGTTGAATATGTAACACGGTTTGACGACAATGATAAAAAGAACGAAGAAACGGCACGGAAATTCAGTACTATCCTACAGGTATTTCTCGTAAAGATTTGTTACATGTACATTATTTTGGTTACTCTGCCCTAATACAGGGATCCTCATAAAAGCGTTTTTTTTTTTATTTTGCCGTCATATAGTTGTTAATTAAAATTATATACAGTTTAAAATGTTGTTAACATTTTACTGACATATACTCCAGACAGACGCTTTGTAGCGGAAAATAATTTCTTTTGTCATTAAAAAATATTGTTTTATTTAATTATAAAGATAAGAAAATCGAACGAGATTCCTTATCTGTGTCACCATCGTTATCGTATTTTGATTCTAACCTACCTCATTTTACCTTCCTAATAGCGTCAAAAACAATGTGTTTTTTTAATACTTTTTGCGGAAAGCACCGCCATTTTGATAATTTGCAAGGAAAATCTGAAGTCTGAATAGCTCCGACATGCCGCTATAGGGTCGTTGCTGACACTATTTAAAATGACGTTATTCCCCTACCTATAATTGCATTACGTTAATGTAAAATTGTATTGTCCGTTTTAGGAATTGAATAAATGCAAAACAGAGTTACAATACTGGCGTTCGAAGTCGCCCGCAATTCCAGTCTGCGTAAGCTGTGGTAATTCAATGCCGATAGTGACTGACGAGTCTACGGCGTCTAACAGTCAAGACATCCAGCCATTAGCGGAGCTAGACGCTGCTAGCAGTGGCCGAGACTTTATTCCGATAGGGGAAGTAGCCGCCCTTAGCCCTACCGAGAGGGAAGCCGGAGCAACGATGCCAGAGCAGCAGCAACAGCAACAGCAACAACAACAACAACAACAACCGGAAGACCAGGCCAGTAGCGAATTGGCGTTGGTTTGGTACCGGTGGTACCTCCGAAATCGGTACCTTCGTTTTCCGCACCTCAGGTTTCTTCGAAACGAAAATCTAGCACGTGGGCGGATGATCAGCCGTCATCGAATGACACAACGAAGACTTTCAGAACGGAAACCTTCCCGTTAATATGTATGGTACGATTGCGGCGCCGGAACATTGACCTTACATTTAAAGTCTTGTTTCTTATTTGGCTCCAAAAATTTTACGATTCTCTTCGTAGCGGAAATTACCTTCTACAATGCGTATCCGAAGGTTTCTTTACTAAATTGTTTACGTAGCGGCAAATTGTGAATTAATTTTTGGTCGCTTATTGTTTAGAACGATAGACCTCGTCGGTGATGAACACGAGTGCCTAAGCTTATATAGGCTGTGTACCATACAATGTTATTCGAAAGAATCGAGGAAGAAAAAAGTACAGTATCAAACGGAAGTAGAATATTAATGCCATTTTTTTTAATGATACAAACGTAAAAAAGGCGGCATATTAAATGAAATTTCAATTAACGTGCTTTCAATATTAATCGAATGAGAAAAGATTAAAATATAGCACCAAACAGTGGGAAAAATAACACGTTGATATATGACGATACGAGCGTAATCCAAATTATCCACTGGTAATCTTTATTAATCCTTTAATTATATCTTGTTGATTATCGTAGGTAACGTCGAATTTTCACCGTAGTGCGACAATAATAATAAAGATCGTGCAGTACATACATTATTGCCATTACAGTAGTACTGACCGGAGCGTAAGATACGTATATGTATATATATATAAGTATATACATAAATATATATTTATATATATACATATTAACCCTATTATTATTAGTCTTAGCGCGGAATATACGGTTGGCGTTTTCGAACAAATATTGACGTTGTATTTAATGTAGGCTCCGTATGCGTGGATTACGTATTCGCCGATTCTCCTCAATCAACTATATACGATCGGTATCTTTTAGATCAAAGCTTCTTATTGTTAGCTAAATTAGTCTCAAGACGGTGTGGTGTGCAACCCCGGAAAAAAATAAACAGAATTAATTTTGTCGGATATCCCCATGACTTATTGAATGAACTCAATTTAACGAAATAGGGATAGCCAGCATTTCGTTCTGATGTATACACCGAATTACTCGGGAAAAATGAAGAAGAATATAAAACACAGATGGAAGCACATATGCGCGTACGCGTATAGATTAGAATTCTATTTTGTCATAATGGGCCCGATGAGCTATATCGATTGAAATTGCATCCAACTGCGATTACGATTTTAGGAAAAAAGGTTATACGTTGTTGAGAGAAAAAAAAACATACACACATACATACATACATACACAAACTTTTTTTTCAGCTTTACACGTATTTGGTTCTTTGCACCGACTCGCAAAGGCACGCATACCTGATGAATAAACGATATACCTTATTGTACCGTGGAATTAGTTTAAAACTGAAGTAAATGTCACTTTTTTTAAATGTAATTAATAAATAAAACTCTGAGAGCCAAATTGCGCGTTTTATATTGATTGTTCTGTTCTGGTTCCCCTTGTAGGCATAATATACATATAATAAGTCATTTCGATGCTGTCTGGGGTGAACGATCCAATTCTATTCACCTGAACGAGGATATAGTCCTTTTCGTTCCATTAGAACTGCGTCCTTCACTGTTCGATGCACAAGCGGTAAATGCAGGGCAAATAAATATGTAGTAGTGCGGAATCGCGTTCCATGCAGAGGTATTGTATGCGCAACGGCACTTATTCGTCGATCTTCTATATACGGTGAGTATACAAAAAGCTATAATATGTTTCGTTCACCTCTCGCTCGTCCGAGACTATATACATTCGCGCACTTATTTGCGAATGATATTTTTTTGAAACGATGTGCCGAAAATTTGGTTTGTAGTGTTGATGTGCTCGTCGTTATGTAATAGCTATATGCGCCAACATGGTATATTTCTCGCAATACTCTATTTAAACGCTAATTTTCATTGTCAGATTATACGTGCGCAAAATCGCATTTTGCGCCCACTGTTACATGACGAAATAGTATATTACGCAACAAGTGCGCAAAATAGGTGATTGCCCCCACTCGACATTTTGCGCAAGCAAATGTTATTTTGCGCAATCATTTGCGTGCGTAAAATCGAATTTATTTTGCGCACTCGTTAGGAAAAATAGTTTTTTTCCCACACACAGTATGTGCGTCAATAATGTTTTCGTTTACGGGTGCGAATAGTTGAATATATTATTTTTCAATATATTTAATATAGGTAATATTATTATTTAATAAATATTTCGAATAATTAATTTCAATTATTATTATTTTATTGTTCTTATAATCAAGGATGAATTTTAAATAATACACCCAACGAAAACAGTATAGGGGATTCCCCGTTGCTTCGCAACGTTTTATAGACTGGACCTTGAAACTACCCTTTTATATATATATATATATATATACACACAAATATAGCCGTTTTGGGGCCGTTTTCCAGTGAACATTTCCTGGAGTCAAAGTTACTCTATAAATGTTCACTGCTGGACACGAGTAAAATATCACTACATTTAAATTTTGCCCCTAGATAGTCGTGCGTCGTTGCGATCTTTGCTGATTGAAATTATACAGCATTTTGCCAATTCTAGTCTTTCACTCCGAAATCCAAAAGCCCGATTTTTGAATAATATCCACGATTTTGCGTCTATGTATTTGCAAGAAATGGAAAAATGCTGTATAATTTCAAATTATATCAAAGATGGACACGGCTAGGGACAAAATTTATATACATAGTGATATTTTACTCGTGTTTCAGTGAACACGATTTAGAGGTAAATCTTACTCTATGGAGTAACTTTTACTCCAGGAAACGTTCACTGGAAAACGGCTAGTGCAAATTCAGTGCGCACTCAGTGCAAGTAGTCTTTCATGATTCACGATGCCTATTTCAAATTGCGGAACACATAAATCTCGTCGAGTGTGCAGATTCGTTTTAGGCCGAAGTCAGATGGAGTGGATTTCGCGTATTTAGCGGAACTCGCGGATAAAAAAAAATAATTCTGCCTATGTCACATTACGCGGAATATGCGGGTAACTTGCGACAGCCAATGAATGCTTCCGCTAAATACGCGAAATCCACTCCATCTGACTTCGGCCTTACAGTAGTTTTAATGTACTCTTGAACGTCTTCCGAACGCTTCAAAACAGCTTGACGCACCCCTAACAAAATTGAAGATACATATATATATACTTTGAGAAAAATCGAAGCGTAGTACAATTATTGTTCAAATTCACTCTTAAATGTTCATTTAAGACGTTTTCAACGTTTACCATATGGTGAAAATCCAAGAGTACAATATGACCACATTTAAGTCCACACTTCATCGTTCGCCCGCCTAAATATAAACATGGGTCACTTGAACATTTATCCGATTTTTATTAGTATACATATGTAGTATTTCTAAATATATATATGTATAGGGTCATTCTCGTCACCCTGTGGTTCCATAAAAACAAATTAAAAGTATGAATTTAGATTTTTCTATGCTCTATTGGGTAGCCCGACTCGACAATTGATCCTATATATATACTTCCAAGTCTTATTATTATGTATATCAATTGTCGAGTCGGACAATTGTCGCATATGCGGCTCATCCGCGCTATTATTTTTCGCATTATTTGAAATGTTTATATTAAAAAATACTACCACATAAATTAATCTTTTGAAAATCAAAACTCTTGCGCGATATATATAATCGGAGCATGTACATATATATAAGACGGGTTATACTTCTTGACTGCAGTCACTTATTGCGGGGATAAGTTGCGCAGCTGCAGCTCTCTCCCATCAGTGCTCTCCCGCGCGCAGACTCGTGAGCCGCCGAGCGCAACCAGCGCAACCAACCAAGTACCAAAAATGTCAACCAACAACTGCAAAGTGCAATAGTACAAGATGTACCGATGAGCCTACATTTCCCGTGCACTATAAGTAGTAGAGAAATAGTGACAGTGACAGTGACAGTGACTGATACATGTATACATATATCTTTATGTACGCATGTACATTCCGACCACTCGAAACAGTTTCTAAAAGAATTATAAAAACTATAAGTATATCAGTGAAATCAGTGAAATGCAAATGTCATCAGAATCTCGTATAGACTTACTGTACTCAGTGGGTGGGTGAGATATGTTTGAATTGAATTGGGCTCATCAGAGCTCACCGGAGAATGTTTTGAAGAACCACATGTAATTTTCAATACATCTAGCAGTCGAATACTTAAAAAGTTGAAACATATCAAAGACCTCTCCTATATAAAAATTGCAGACTGTAGTATAATTATATTAACCAACAAATTAGTTAAAAGAACAGGAAAATAAAAGTGAAAGCTTACAAATATCAAATTTATTTAAATATTATCTGTTATGCTTATTGCACGTCATAAATATTTCCTGTGAAGTTCAAATATTAGATTTTTTACATTTATTTCTTAAAAAAAAAAAAAAAAGAATATCGAAACATTTAATTGTGTTCTATCCAAAGCTCGGTGTGGTTAAAAACTTCAAATTTATAAATTCATGAAATGTCAAAGATGTTATCTCCAACGACAAGCTCAAGTCCGAATGAACCAATTCCTTCAACACCACCTGCAAATATGGCTAATGTAAAAACGGCTTCTAGACAACTATTCGATACAGTTCGATGCAAGTTGGATGAAAATGATTGTTTAAATCTTCAAGATGCTTTGGAGCTATTCAATAGCCCAGCTAGTCACGAACAAGCATGGGCTTTATGTTATGAAATTGCAAAAACTTTATCTATTCTTTGTATTCGAGAATTTTATCCCATTACAGATCTTTCTCAAATTTTAATCCATAAAGATGGATATGCTAGAATTGATTTTCAAACACGTAAGTCAAAACATTGATAAGAATTGAAATTATTTATTGTTTATTACAATTATTATTATTATGTTATTTTAATTCTACTCTATTAATTTAGATGCAGATGATGCTCGAGTGTCTGAACAAGATACAGTATTTTCATTGGGTATGTTAATATTCAAAGCATTAGATTTTGGACTTGACGAAGAAGAAGAAAGGTCTCTACCTCCTGATTTACGATCTCTTATAACTTCAATGACAGGTATTTCAGAGTTTTGTTACATTTTAGACGAAATAAATTCGAAAATTAAATATTATATACTTTTACCAGATAAATTTATATTAATATTGCTTATTAGATTATATTTGCAAAATAAGTAAAGCACAAAGTTAAAATTATTCATTTTTCATGCATTTATTCACCATAATGATTTACTTATCATATCATGTTACTTATTTATGTTATTATTTGTACAAAATTGTGATAGAAAGTTATCATCAGATAGAAGCAACATCGGACCCATTCATTAGAAGTACAAGTATATGTAATGTGCTTTGTTAACAAATCCTAAATCTGTCACATATGCTTCAATTTATATAGTCATGTATTCTCTATCTTACTATACTATATTTTTAATATGTTGTTGTATAATGTTTGGATAAATTTATATCAAAACTGTTAACCATAAACAATATAGGCACAATTAATATTAAATGGCCATAAAATCTTTTGAGTCGATGATCAGACTCCGATCATTGCAATTAGCAAATAATTTTAATTTAGCAGTTGACACATGTTTATTACCTATATCCACTAATATTTTTCAATTGTTATATTTTCGTTAAAATGTGTTAGTTGTACACCTATTCAGAATCTATTATAGTTATGCGATTTATATAAATTATATTGTTTTGCCAGTTTTAATAAATTCTGCTTTACTTTTTAATTTTGCTTTTTTTCTGAATATTTTCAAAAGAATATTATATTTGGAATAAATTTATTTGTATTAAATTATATATATTCATGTCTACTCACTTGCAAACCGATGTAACGGTTCCTATTATTTTAAATCATGATTTACTGAAAATTGACATCTTTACTTGCAAATTTTGAAAGAAAAGGGTTGCTAAAGGCAATAGATTATTCATGTCTTTGATAGTTTATAACATGTAAGAAAAAAATGAAGAATTTTTATTATCATTATTATAAAAGTGAAATGTTATTTAATATCTACGTTATCAGACTATTTAAAAAAATCGTTAATGCAATTTAAAAACTGTCGTATGAGAAAACTATATTTTTTCAAACGAAACTAATAACAGTTTAAAGGAGTGATACGTTGATATTATTTTTCGTTTTCCTAAAACATATACTTAAATCTTCTAAATACTGGCATATAGTTAAAAAATATAGTATAGTACAGTTAAAAAGTATCCTGAGCCTATGCGAAAAACTCTTTGAAAAATTAATCACCAAATTTTATTTTATTGTATTTTTTTTTTCCGATATTTGCACATAGTTTTATTGATACTTGACAATTGTTACTTCATTATTTCATTATTTTTCAGATTGTTATAAATGAAAGCTCTTAATCAAATTTTAAATCATTTAATTAATGAATAATAACACCTTTCGTCATGAATATTAAAATTCATATGTTTGTTTATGCATATTTGCAATTTTTATTAACTTATTTCTATTTTATCATTTATTACTCAATTTTCGACTACACTCCAAGTTTTGCACTCATTATACGAAGCACTTTATTCATACTTGACATTGCACTCGATCAGTAGGTGAAGGTACCATCAATAATTCATCATCATTCAAAGTCATCCTCCATCTGTTCAGGTGAGCTTTAATATAGTTTCATTCTTCAAGAATAAACTGCAGAAAGTCTTTGTTTATGTCTATAATATCCCCTGAATTGGTTGAATATATAAATTGATATAGATTGATATATTTACATTATAGTATAGATTTTTTAATTACGAAAGACGTTTTACATTTAATTACAAATTATACTTTTATATTTACAAAAATCATGAAGGCAACATAATATTTTTAAAATAATTTTCTGATCTAAATTTCCTATGGTTACAAATATTTAAAAAAAATCTAAAATTATCTTTTTTCAAAAAAAAAGTCGCTATCTTTATAACGGTGTGCCACATATCAATATAATTGTATTTTGTACATATTAAGATATGTTATAAATCCCTAAAAGTAAAATACGAGATTTTATACAGTTACTTGATAGTTATATTCTATAGTAGCAATATTTAATCATAAAGTTGTCTACCGACACACAATTTCATTAATGTCATATTAGCAATAAACGCCAAAAAAAAAGTTATAATTTTTCAGACAAATATATATTTTAATAAAATTTCAAATTTTTGATTTAAGACGCAATCTCCATAAAAAAAAAGAAATCTGTTAAATCCGTTATTATTGATTTGTTAAAAGATTCGAAATATACGTCACTTCGAAAATAGGTAAACATCAGAGAAAACTGTATATTCTCATTCATATATTCTTTGTATAATAAACAATAATAATACTGCGCATGTTTAACGCAATATCTCGAGTCCACGCATATTATACGTTTGCTATTGTGATACGTTAACGCGTAAGCACTTATTGAACACTCGCGAACGTGCGCACATATATAACGGCTCTGTTATAAGATAAAACGACTTTTAGATGCCACACACCAATCGCAAGAGAGCGTCAAATGCAAGATATGTTGATCTATTTTAAGAGGACTTCGATTATCATGCTGCCCAATTACGTCGCTTATAAATAAACACGACCTTGACATAACCCTTAAAATCGTTAATATTTCATATATATAAAAACATATTTTAATAAAGTCAAAAAGTTTTTATTAATATAATGTAGAAAATAATCCATCAGCTTATTGCAATTAAAAAACTAGTGGCGGGCTACGGCTCCGCCCCCTGGACCCCCGACTCGCTTCACTCGTCGATTGTCCTAGTTAGGCCCTTCGGGCCTCAATTATTGTTCAACATACTTCGGCATCTTTAGTTAATCGTAAACTATAACGTTTTTATAGTTTAATGTACAATATAAGTTCCCTCAATCGGAAACGCGATCTTCAGCCACAATCTTCGATCATGTTACACTTGTAATATACTGAAAACGTCTATTTTCACTTCGCCTTCCGTGCACCTGCAATAAGTATTTAATTTGTATACGCACGGTTTTGTAATTCTTGTCAGGCGAAGTAATTATATTCAGTACATGACGTCCCATTTTAATCGATTCAGAGTAAATATATCATTTTTCCAAGTTCAAAAACATTATTCATATATAGTTTCTTTGTTATTGATAAATATAATTTCTTTTTCTGATCATTAAACAGGATCTTATTAACTAAAAATTACGTTATTCACTAACAAAAACCGTTCTGGATATTAAGTGTATCAAATATGTATATGTTTCATCGTAAACTAATATGAGTAAAGTATATATAAGCTCTAAATTATTGTATGCACTTTCCTGAAACGTGAACTTAAGCCTCTGCGAATCTAAAATGTAATTAAATCAGCCGCTTAACTTTTTATGATTGAAGAACATCCACAAGAAACGGATGACGAAGGAATAGAAAGAGACGCTCGTGAAAATGACCTGGATGACTTCGAGGTTCAAAAGTCGAATTCTTCCAAAGACGGTTCATTAACATTTTCTTTAAAACAAGTTCTTTCCGTGAGTATTTTTAGGCTGTTTTAAAATCATTAATGCAACATTTCGTTATTATTCAAGTGGTACAATATACGTGTGTTTTATTCCATAGGTATGCTCGAGCCATGTTGATGGTAAACACGAAGAGGCAGATTCGCACTACAAAACCGTATTACGAGAGTACGTCTCGGAAGCTCTGGAGTTTTCCCTTTTTCTAACAAAGGTTACGCAGGAAAAGTTCAAGAGCAACATTCGAAAATCTTTCACCAACAGACATGGTTTACGTCATAGAGCGCTGTCGCTGCAATTGGAAGCGCTCGATTTCAGCAATTGGGTAAATTGAACGAAAGTTTTAACTTAACATCCTTGATGAAATTAATCAATTTCCTATTTTTTTGACCACTTTCCTCTCTTTCTTTGTTTTTCAAGACTGACATAAGGATCTGGCGAGCTATGCAAGTATGTCTGTGTCAATATGTGCATGCATGAGATGACGCAGTTTCGATTGAATTTCCGGAATTCGCGAGCTAGAAGTAATTTTTTATCGAATAACATGTAAGGTATATATCCCCTCTTCAAGTTTCGATTGGTTTTTCGGCAGGCGAGATTCTGGGCCCAAGTAATCGGAGAACTGAAGAAGGGAGTTCAGCTGAGAAAAGTAGACGGCAATTTTAGATCAGGGCCGTCGATGCGTGGTGGAGAGAAAACTTCTGAATTCGAGTTGACACCTTACGAAAGCTTAATGGACGATATCCGCAAACGAAGATACAATCTTAAAAAAGTACCGCAAGATTATACGTGCCAATTGAACAAGGATGCGCGAGCGATACTTTTGGAGTACATTAAGAGCAGACCTCAGTTGAAAAAGGTGAATTTACTTCAAATAGTCAATTAAAACATATTTTTCCTAATGGTATGCGGGAAATACGTGTTTCCCGTACTATTTTTAGTGCGGGAAATGCGATTTCCCGCATACGTGTGCGGGAATTTTAATTCAACACACGGTTAACGAAATTCTCATAATTTTAATTGTAAACACGCATGATTCGAATACGTACATAATATATACAAATATGTGTGACTTCTGATTAATTAAAAAATAAATAAATAAAAAGAAGTAAATAGTATATTACTTCGAAAATGATTCTGTGCATGTTTACAAACGTTTCGTGGAACAAACGATCTTCAACAACAAAGGGCTCGCAATTTCGCTTTGGAACGGTGATTTTACATAACATATACAGTTCCTCAACAAAATTGTAGTAATAATTATGAAAAATTCAGCGAACATTTTTGGAAATTTATAAAGATTGTGCATTCGCTTTTATTTGCTAAATTGTATTAAAACTATTCAAGTTAATTTCTCATCATCTTTTACTTTATTTTGTACAGATATTATTTAATTCTTTTGG
>JAPYZR010010804.1:0-12333 GCA_030522945.1 Trichopria nigra
ATGTTCCTGAGGGTCTACAGAATACGGGACAAAAAGAATTTTTGAAATCGGTGCTGTTTCTCAACTTTTCCACATTTTCCGGCTTATTTACTGGACTACCTATATAACTGGTTTCAGATATTTCCATATAAAATATCATATTAAAATTAAGTTGTATGGCTGCATGGATTTAAACACTCTCAACAGATTTAAAAGTTATATTCAGTTAGACTTTTACAATAGAAATATAATGATCGTGACAATTCCAGAGAATCCTATAATTCTCTATTGTGTTGTCAAGAGGTTGAAACTTGCTAACAATTACCGCTAAAGCACATGTAATACATATTCTTATTTTTGATAAAAAGCAAATGGCGACCCAGACAAAAATGTTCGGTCTAATCATCTTTCTAAAATATGATGGAGTAATATAAAATCTCATTAAAAAAATCAAGTATACAAAACTAGAATTTAATATCAAGAAGCAAATGGTTTTGACTCAAGCACAAAAGCAACGTAAGGAAACTTTTGAGTATAGGCAAAAAATGTCCGATCAAGCAAAAAGTCCACGACCGAACCCGCCAATCTCGATCGAAAATGGAGAACGCTATACGGTGAAATGTTCGAAACGTGAAAGCTCACAAAGGCTCCACTACTCAACCGCCCATAAGGGCTCAGTCGGGCTTTTGCCGCACGTGCTTGAGAACTTGCCAATCTCGATCTTACCACGAGGTTCTCAAAAGCAAGGGTATGGTTGGGAACTGCGCATGCGCTTTCCGAAGATTAGCACCGGCTTGTTGCAAAACATAAATCCAATTTTCCTTCCAATTTAGTTAGCTTTCGGCGCTGGACAGGTACGTACATAACAATCGAAGGTACCAGGGCTCCGCAACGCAACGGTGCGCGACTATCATTCGCTAGCAACCCTCTTTTCTTATTTTCATCCCCTTGCTATCTTCGGCCGACACCCCGAAGCAATTTTCCTCAACCCTCGCGAAAGAGCGGTTACTGAACTAAGCTGAGGATGAACCGTATACATTCACAGACAACACTCTCGGCTCGCTCGTAAAAAAAAGGTGTCTTTTTACACGGGGTCATCTAAACTGCGAATTGACGTTTATGATGTAAGAAACTTTTAGAAGAAATGCGGAAATACACTGGATGAAGTGATACACGACTGTAGGATTTTTTTTTTCCTTTTTTTGTAAGGGTACAAAAAGAAACTTGATTCATCTATTTTCATCTATGGCGAAACATTGTCTTGAACATTAGTGGGAAAAATGATTTGATTGGGTCAGATTCTGATCTTTTGATGAGACATAATCAATATGCTTTTTCTTGAATAACGAGTAGCCATTATTTACTTGTTGGCTGCAGCAGAGTATTTATCATTTTCAAAGTAGCTGAAGGAGTCCTCTCATTCCTCTGTACAATTATAAATTGTTTCGTAATGCATATTCAATAGTTCATAAACCCGTTCATTTAAAATTCTAATTTTAAGTTGAAATTGCATTTTATATACGAGTAGCAATTGAATAGAAAATAATTGGAACCTAAATGTCTCTCTTTCCCAAATTAATATGCGCTGACAGACATGTAAGAGAATAATGCGAAAATATGTCTACCCCATTTTTAGATCTATTTCGTTGCCCAGATAATATGCTTAATACGGAGCTGTGTATTTAAGGTCGACTCCCTTCACTGTGCAGCGACTGGGCACTCGGCCAAAACCACGTAGACTGCTAATTAATTCTACTTAGGAGTCATTGGAAGCGAATACTCCATCTAACGAACCTGAATTCCGATTCTCCAACACGAACGAAAATGGTAATATACTCATTACTGCTTGGTAGAATATTGAAAAAAATTCCTTTGATATGAGTTTTCACGGAAATTTATAACTGCAATAGCGTTGTTAAGGAAATTGCTCACGGTGTCAACTGACTTTATTACGAAGCAAAGAAATATAGTTCCAGTTCAAAATAAAAATGACGAGCCCGAATCTCTAGTATTATATAGTGATTAATTACTATTTTCAGGAACAAATGTACGGTAACACAATGATGAATTCGGATATAATCAAAATCAACATATAAATAAAAGAAATAAATTCTTGAAAATTTCATTAAGCTATGAATTTATTTCTTACGAAGCAATTTTTCCGACCCTCTGGGGATTCGATCTATTTCTTTTATAAATCTATTTAGATTCACATTTGTAATACGCGTCCAGATTTCCGGTACATTCCTAGGGGAGTAGGCCTTGACGGATTTCCCGACCCAAGCTGAAGACAAGGGATGGGTCATCGGAAAGTCGAGTTATTCGCCGCTCGTATGGACATTACTATCTTATATTATTCTCTCGGTGCCAGTTCATCGATCCTACAGGAATCGTGCGATCGGCACACGGCCAGGTTACGGAAATACCTGGATAAGGATGTTTACCAAAGAGGTCACTTCGCGTCCTCGGGGAAAGACATTTTTTATCGACATTTTGAAAGTGCACCGTGTGTATGAACACAATTTAATTCTCCCGGGGTCGATACCTCCAACACATAATCACCCGTGCGCTTGTTTGTAGTTCGCAGAGAACAACGTGCTTTGCAGAGAAAAGGTAATTCAAAACTTTTCCGGTCGGAAAATTTTATCATTTGGCAAATCGCGAGCAACCTTCCAACTTTCATTATTATTGACGGCAAGGCAATTCTTCCTTCGTGACGTCGACTGGTACAATGAGAAACGATCTTCAGTGAGATTGTACCGTATAAAGGATGATCTGATATATTTGATAGATCAAGGGACATATATCAAATACTCTTCATAGGCTGAACAGCGATTTTTTCTCAATTTGCGATGACAATCGAAGAATACCTTGAATAGTCTTTGCTCGGTTCTAATTGCCAAGGCAGGTTTATTCCTTTTGTTGAACGGGCCTTTAGAAATTATTAATCAGCTTTAGAGAAGATTATTATTTCTCATATTAAAATCGAAAATATAAGTCTTCTATCAATTCCGATCTTTCTGTGCATTGTAAGACCTTGCCCATTTCATTTTCCGAGCTACAAATTGGTATCAACTAGTATTTGGAAACCACAATCTGAATTATCCTTCGATAAAGCTTAGCCTGAAGTTCTAATTGGTTGGTAATAAAGTTACTAATACCATTGGTTCGCCATTCTAGACCTGTGTTTGCCTTTGGAAACCAGAATCCATCGAGGCTCTTACTAAGTCTTGTAAGATAAAGCATCAAGTTTATGTAAATGTATAGTTTGTAACGAATCATACAGTAATCATATAGTTTGGCAATACTTTTGTCGAAGGATGCATCTTGGAATTACATGCAAGTACTCATAGTACTATTTTTCATCCTTGTCGCAACAGACGAATGGTTGCCATCTTGCCACTAGTGATTAAAGTATAAAGACCAACATTTCTCCTGACAATTGGCGCAGTGGAAATCAGCTTACGTCTTCCCAATTTTAACGCCAAGTTGTTAATGGTCCAAGGAAGAATGATCTAATTTACCGACCAAGACAACTTACCACAGCAACTCCAGAAAGTTCAGAATAAATATAATCTGAAAGATTAATAAAATGCCTGCAATTCACATCTGTTCCGCCTGTGCATATTGTGTTTTATGTAAATGCTCAGACTAAGCAATTATCATTGACGAAAGTCGCCAGATATTCAGCTTTCGCAAACTTTCTTGCTGATGGATTCAGTGCCGGTGGGTGTATACCATCAGCGCAAATTGGAGCGAAGGACGTACGAGTGCGTCGTTTCTATGCAGACCTTCAGACCTGGGAACTTGACAACGATGGAATTAGAGTGCTCTTAAGTTCCTCCATGTGTGCGTACTTCAGTTTAAACTTTCCGTCAGCGGCAATCGATTCTTGAAACGAGGGGGAACTTCATTCGTTAACGAGGGAGTTCGAGACACAAACATACACTTTCCGAACTTTTCAGAGAAATGCATTCTTACGCCGTGTACAATCGATATACCGAACTTTCGATATGAATGACTGTGGAAGCATTCGAGCACTTGAAAACAATCAGATGCTGTTGGAATTAATAACAAGATGCATTTCTCATTAGCGTTGCATCAACTGGCCCAGTAGAACCAATGCCGGTAAAAGTTGCTCGAATAGTCGACTATTCTCTCTAGAGAAGAACAATGGGCTTATTTCATTTCCTATGCCTCATTGGTAATTGAAGTGCACACATATGTGAACGAAAATTACTTCAATGATTGCTACTGCGTAAATATTGCAAGCGCGTATACGGTAGTGGCTGGTAAATTTTTAGTATAGTATAACGATTGAGACGTAGGCAGTAAATATTGACTTTCCTACCTCAGAAAATATTAACGCTTCAAAGTACGGGCAGTAAGTATAACCTATAATCAATATTACCGTGCACTTCCGCTTTGAAGCGCACGCATATCTAAAAATCAAATGTCACAAACTTTTCGAAGTTTACGTTTCAGGCTTTTATAAAAGTTACATGACTTGAGCGAATTAACGAAAGGAATTTATTAATGACACTTTTACGTCAGTTTTTTACATCCTGCTATGGATGTCTTATTATCTTTTATGCCGTGTTATATTTAACATGGTTCCTTCAGCAGTTACAATATAACCTTACGAGTGTGACGTGTATAGTGATAATTATTTTTATTGAGAGAAATGGAAAATTCAAAAGCCCTTCCAAAATGATTTACTCGTTTTTGGTCAAAAAGTCCCACGTTTATTAACCATTGTGTTATAAACTCCTATGGCCTAATACAAATAATTTGTTGGCTTTAGAAAAGCCGAGCTGGAAAGTGACAAATTACTTTAGATTTATTACCAATTGGGGATAGACGTGGTCGCCCCTAAGGATCGTTTGAACGAATTTAGACGACAAGTTATAGAAATCATAAAATACTGATGTATAGGTCAATAAAAGAATGATATATAATTTTAGTACATCACTAAACACCCGCCTCCTTTACAAATTGCTTAGAGATCTTCTAACTTCAAAAAACGCACGGCTAAACAAGCTCTATATAAAAATTCTATTTTCAACGATTTTATCTTCAAGTAAATATTTACTGGTCTTCTTGTCTTTAATTTTGTAACCGCCATTTTGAAGATTTTACAAAGTTATATTTTGATATTTTATACATGCACAAAATGATATTCGTATCCTGTGAGAACAGCAGGTTACGGACGAGCTAAATTGAGTGAGTTCAAATCTAGCTAAACCCGAGACAAAGGGTAAAAGATTAACTTAAATAAATGTAGTACGGGGTTTACCTCGACTGATAAATGCTTAATGATCTTAAATCTCCTGTCGCGAATGATCTTGATTCGGTATTTCGTAGTAGTGTTCCGCAGGATACGAGTTTGCCGCCACCACCATTTTGTCCGGTTCTTCATTGTGTACCTAATACCTAATTACGTAAGATATACGGTATCATTCAACTGTTGTATTTTGTAGTCCGTGGGCAAATATTGTCGTAGCATTACGAGGCTGCTTTGAATCAAATCACAATAAAATTTACGTACTTCATTGATGTTTGCGAATTTATGACCGGAACGGATTGCCCCCTGGAATTTCATCATTCTTTATGATGTGCACATAACCTCTTAAGGTTTTATACGCGTAATAAAATATGATAAGATTTTTAATGAAATAAATCCCGAAGCCGAAAAGTGACAATTTATCACTCGAGTACTTCGTCGTAGAAAGCTGTTGCACGTTGTTTCAATGCGAAATACGTTTTTCTTTCATTATACTTTAAACGTATACATTATCTTGTTATCATCAACGTAAAGTCGTTAAAAGATTTCAATAAATTATCGACATTCGAAGATATATGACTTAATTATTATATGTTTTAATTTTATCCTATACTAGATATTTTATTTAAAATTTTAAATCCATCGGTAACAAGTAGTAGGAAGAGGCGTCAACAAATTGCCTACGGGTTCAGACGTGCGTTATATGCAAGTACACTTATATACTGTCACGTCCCAAGAATAGCTCACACCACAGCTCGTCTTAAGATGAGATTGCCCATATCCTTGAACCTGACATAGTCGAGCATACATCATGTCTCGAGTTCTACTCTGATGGCAACCAAATCGTCCGCGAATCTAAAACCAACTTTAGGAGAGGCTGTAAGTGATTGATATTGACTATATGTTAAGAATGTGCTCGTTGTGAGATTGTTCTTCCTGTCTGCCGTCAAACTATGCAAATCCCGACACCTATACAGACACCGAAATAAGAATATCTCAGCGTCACTGCTTTATAACGCATTTATCCCCCGGGTGTCGTGCCAATTTCAAGAAATAATCCCAGTTTCCGGAAAATTCTTTATCTTGTTCGTTGCGTATTCTGATTTTGGATTTCTTAGAGTGAAACTCTCGAATGGAATATTAGTTTGAAATATGGTCTTTTGAAAAATATTAGGTCATCGGTTTTTAAAAATAGGACTTTTTAAGGATGGTGAAACATATGCAACACCTTAAAATTGTATTTATCTATTCTTACACTGAAAACAAAATTTGTTATTTTCAAGTAAATATTTACTTGAATTAAGAAAATGTTTCCTTCTTTTTAGTAAATCTTACTTAATTCAAGTAAATAACTTAATTCAAGTAAATATTCACTTGAAAATAACAATTTTTTTTCAGTGTATTATTATTATAAGTTCAATACCGTATTAAAACCATTCGATAACTTCCTAAAATACACATCTATTTCACTTTTAAAAAAATTAAACAACCCCATTAAAAGCAAGCGAAAATTGAAAACGAACCAACAATTCATCAATGCAGAAGGAAAGCGAAATACACACTACGTGTATTTATGTAACCGTTTATATTAAAATTGGACCGTAATAATAAAGTAACGTATACAAAGTCACGTTTTAAAAATGGTCATGTTTGTTTCGGAAACTAAAAATTCATTCGGTTATTTTTAGCGAATTCATTAAATATTCTGATAGTATCGTTTTACCATGTCAATCCATTAACCCTATAGGATGCATCTAGAACAGTTTGCAGAAGCCGGAGTTGCTTTCATTCACGGCTAGCAGAATCACGCGGCATATGGCCCACACCCTTTAAATGTCAACAGAAATTTTTGTTGAAATATCGCCTCACAAAGTAGAATTTTTTTCGCGTGATAATTATCCACGATATTTTTTGCGGTGAATGTAAGAGTAGATTTTCCAGACAAGAAAAGTAGAACAACGTTTCGAAACTTGGAAAATAATTATAATCATGTGTAAACATATATGTTCGTAATTTATACGAATTGAAAACATTTAGCCATCATTTCTAATTAACGTTATACTTTCAAAAATCATATACTACTTGCAAATATTTAATTTGAGTCCATCTATCTCTAATTTTTCATAAAATGATATTTCACTTTATAATGTTGCTATAGCATTGGAGATAATTTGATGTAATAAACTTTTGAATAATTAATGTAAGTACTCCAAAATCAGAGAACATTTTCATTTAATGAACTCTATAAAAGTTAGAACAGAACTTTTAAATCCGTAATATTTCAAATTCGTTGCAGTAACCTAAAATGTTCATCAGTTTCGTGCCTATGTAATTTGATGTATATATAAAAACGATGATGTCAATGTTGAAGACGATGACAATAATGCTGGATAAACTTCGCCATTGTTTAATCAACATCATTATAGTGATTGCCGCAAAATTTTTTATGAATGTTTTCGCGATGACTCACAACCATCATTAGCACCGTCATCGTCATCACCACTATCCTCCCAATATTAACTGTTTAACGATCAACATAATCGTCATTATATTATAATTATAATGCAGTAATCAGCATTGCCCGATCAAGAGCATCACTCTGTTAATTAAGTGCACGCATAATTAATGATGATTACATATAAATACTCCGATATAATATAGTATGTACATACGGGTCAGTAGTTCGTGACGAGTCAATGTTTCAATTGGTCAGCATTGGCGCTTTAAGGACTATTCGACGAATCAAATTTTCGCTTAAATTAATGTCATAAAAATTCAACAAATAAACAATTCAAATCTTGTTTAGTGTTGGTGGTAATAGGTCAGTTTGTAATATTCATAAAAAAGAATAATATTATAAAAATATATGAATAATAAGAAAAAAGAAATTATGTACTTTAACGAAATGAATGTAAAATTAAAGGAAATTTAGAAATATAACAAGCAAATGCACAAACGTAAATCGTAATTGGAGGATCAAAAGAAATATGAGGATGAATGTAACACGAGCAACATTCGGCGAAGCTTGTCAGATTTATGGAATTTTTCGCTACGTAATTCTTGTATTTGATTAAAATAAATTCCAAAATAATATTATATTATAAAATATACATATAGAAGTAAAATATGCGAGTATATAATTATTTCCTAAAACGAATTTGTAAATGTTTTAAAACTTTACAATTTTATTCTATAGAGATTTCAACTACGCATTTAACATCGCAAATAATGAAAATAACAAAAGCATAATTAAAAATCGAAATCATTATGCAGAAAAGATTATTTGGTTTTAATTACAAGAAATTTATAAAGTAATTATAAAATAAGTTTTCTCAGTTTAAATGAAAATAACCATAAACATTTGTCGTTTTATATACTTGTTTCAAAATATTTTACTAACAAGTATTTATCATAACACAAACGATGAGAAATACAAAATTCAAGTGCAAAAATAAAAAAAAAGTCAGATGATAATAAATAAAGTTAGACAAGTGTTTCCATATTGTATTATTTCCAGGAATTCGCTAAAACATGAAATATTTATACTGTCACACGACACATCATCAAAAGATGAGAAGATTATGCACCTTGTACCTTCGGGATGGTAAAGTGCCATATAATTTAGATCAATGGATTTTCCCCCACGCGAAAACTTGCGGCACATCGGAAAATCACCCGGAATAAACGCTCAATCCATATATAACAAATAGCTTACGAGTGACTCCGACCTATCGTATTTCAATTCGGGTGACCCCGAATTCATTGGACACGTGATCGGGGTTCCTCGTCGGTATGCGTTGTTAAACACTTCCTGTTTCCGGGTCTCGTTTGACACAACCCTCGGGGTTCTGCCGAGGGGTGGATTAATGTCCCCATTCTTTCCGAATTACGTAGGACGCGGAGCTTTTTCCGGGACAGCAATGAACGAAAAGATCTTCTATGGTGTGAAACCGAAAAAGAAACATAATGCATTGCCGGGAGGAAAGGTACGGGAAATTTATTTCGATGATAACTTCTGCAAACGTTATAACGGGGAGTTAAATTTGAAGATTAGAGGATCACGCCGGTTACTTTGATTAATCGCTAAGTTTAGCATTCCCGCGTAGAAATACTGAAGAATTAGCAGTATGGATGTCATTTTTAATGATAATACCACTGTTTTGTAATAATTTGGATAAATATTTAGCTCTTGGACAAACAATGGCCATGCATCATTTTTTTGTGACCTTTTCGTTATACGGGACAAATTGACACAAGACTTTTTCAGTATATTTAATAATTTACGTTTAGCTTCGGTTCTTTGCTTTGTTGGAAAATTGTGGACATTGTCGTGGAAAATACCAACGGTCTTTTCCTCTGTGTGATGTATGGACAGTCTTTTTGTCCCTTGGTCTATATATATTTTCATGAAATAATAATTTTTTCATTTATCATTTTTCGTTCATAGATTTGTGGACATTTTATTATTTTTCCATTGAGTTATGAACATTTTCGTCATTTAAAGACAAATTCATTCTACATGAATATTTTCCTTTCACAGAATTGTCCACATGACCTTTCTGAGTGACGGAAATACTACATTATTGATAGGAATTTCTTCTCGTTATCAAGTTGATAAACATAAGCCCAAGGGGTTCAGAGAGAGAAAAAGTATTGTATATCAAGCCAAAATCAAGCATGTTTTAATTAAAAAAATGCCTTATGAACACCCTCAATGATACCCTGAAGGTAACAGGTTATTAAGGAAAAGCTTTCATTAATACATAAATAACTTGACATCTCATAACTCGGTTATCTTTGTTCGTTTTCTTAGAAGTCCCGCATGATAACTTTCAATTCCTCGCAAAAATGAAGGAGTAGGCCGACACGCGTTACTTCGAGGAGAAGAATAACGAAGTTAAAGAAGGGCGACGAAGAAAATAGTACGAGCAAGATGTCGAAAGATCAAGGGGAGGTATATTGGAGGGGACTTCTCCTATATACGCAGAGTTTATTGCACCTAACCTTAGATGGAGTTTGTAGAACCCGATCCGTCAACGATGGAGCGCTTTGCCATTTTCTCAAGGCATTTGAGATCCATGACAAAAGCGCACTTTTCCACCACCTCCGGACTTGAAGGCAGGTTAAATTACCTCCTATCTGATAATCCCAGGATTTTTATTCGCCATTTCTTATCGCGAGAATATCAGGATTTGTTGATAATATTTTAAATTATATTTATCTGGAAGAAAAAAAGTATATTTAAAAATTATCTCATCCTAATTAGCCTAAAACAAAACATTTTTTAACATTTTATCAGAACAGGTATTGCAAAGTGTTGATTTTCATTGAAGCTGGACCATGAACGCTTTTCCAAAAAGGTCCAGGAACATGCATTCTGAAAATCCATCTAAGGAAATATCGCACCCAAATAAAGCATTTTCCTAAAATAAATACGGTATAATCTTTGATACGAAGAAATCTTATTGAAATTGTTTGATAGGATTCTGTATAAGATCAGTTCTCGAGTTTGCACCCCAGTGCTAGTGAGGCCAGATCGCCAAATCTTCCCGATAATCCTCGACGACGTCATAGTGCGTTATCTCCAAATCGATCATCGTTGGGATCTCGTCTATCCACCATTTCGAAGATATCGGATCCCACCCTAAGCCAAACCAAGGGGAAATTTAACGCCCTCTCTCTCTCTCTCTTTCTCTTTCTCGTGTTTTTCTGTGAAGTACACCCGGGAGAGGTTCCAAACGACTGCGCGTGAACCAACAAACGAGATTTCTCGATTTGCAGAAAAGAAGCCGACCTATACGCGGCAAAGGGAAGCCGTTGACGTCGCATCTTTCCAGCTTGTCATTTTTCTTTGTCAAACGCCCTGCAAAGCCACGTCGGATCATTTCTGTTTCGAATTTCTCTGTTGGCGTAAAAAGAAGTCGCGCGTAAAAGAGAGGGACCGACTGAGGTGTTTTCTCGCCAGTGACCTGGCGTATGTAAACGACGTTAAAGATTTTTATGTCGACCGTTGTCACCTCCATCGCTTTGATTTTCTCAGTTATCGAGGAATTGAAAAATGTTAAATTCCATCTTTGATAGTTCACGCGATGACAGAATTTGATTTAAAAGCTGGACCGTGATATGTATAGAGAAAAAACAGTTCCAAATTTAGGGCCAAACATTTCTACATTTGTATAAAGATAAGAAGGCCATCTATAGTTCGATTGTTAAAAAGAACTTGGATGAGAAGATGAAAAATGAGTATAGTTTCAAGGACAAAAGAACGTCCATGCGTTCATGAACAGAATCCATATTTTATGGAAGAGAAAAGCTGGGGGCTAATAAACCGAGGAACAAAAAACCAAAATTGTAAATATTTCTCACTTTAAATCTATTTGGAACATTGAAAGCGTTCACTGTTATCCATTTCATGGATTTCGTTTTTCATCCATAAGCAGTTATTACTTCGCCTGACGCAAGGCGGGCGAAGTATTAAATTTACCAACAAAAATTTTTCAGATTCTTCGATTTTGGGAATATTTTGGTGGAAATCTATTCAACCGATTTTTAAAATTGACCACTCATTCTCTTCATCTATTCCTGGACAACATGAAGGTATTTTATTATTATCGTGTAAAAATTAAATCGGGTCGAAGGCAGGGGTTGAAGACATGAAAGTCGAAATGTCCGACATGTCGTACGTACGTACGTCTGTACTCCGGATAACTCACGAACGAATAAACAGAATATCTTCTGTAACCTCTTTTTGCATATGCCGGAGCAACAGAATGAACCTGTCAGAAGTTAGGATATATCTACCAAGTGCTTCACGTCGCAAATTGCCGTTTTTCCGCCCAACTTCGACTTTTTTTACTTTTTTTCATTCACTTTTTCCCAATTATCTCATGAACAAAACGTCCTAACATCATGATTTTTTTTTTAAACACGCAGTTCGATACGCCTGAAGCTGTGGTTGATGACAGAATTGCTTCGAAAACAAAATGGCGGCTCACGGAATGAAAAACCCTTATATTTTTAGCCATTTCACGATTATCTCACGAACAAAAAGTCCAATCAAACTGATTTTT
>JAPYZR010010809.1:0-16913 GCA_030522945.1 Trichopria nigra
AAAGCCCAAATTTTAAAAAAACGTTTCAATCATTTATAATTTACATTTTTCGTATTTCGAGGTTAGGTCGGTAACTGTTCTACTTTAGAACCCCCTTAAAGGGGTGTTTTAGCGTATTGCATACATACACTTTAAACGACGAAATTCTTTCCGAAACTATGAGATTGAATTGAAATTATGATAGGAAGATGTCTCATTAAAAGTAGTGAATATAAGAAATGTTACTCTCTAAATTTCTTAAAGTGAAATTTCACTCCACAAAGAGTGACAATTGAGTTACTCATGTAAAGGAGATGAATTTTCACCTAGTGACATTTCACTCTGGCTGCAAGGTAAATTCTTCAATAAACCTCAATGTAGAGTGAAATTTGACTCCAAAAAAGTGTACGTGAAATATCACTCAAAAAAGTGCGAAAATTCGCTTTTTTGAATAGTGGCTCAGTTTTCACTCTTTAAGAGGGAAATTTCACTCCATTAAATTTAGCGAGTATATAGATTTACCCCTTAAGGGGTGTATAAAGTAGGGGCGTATAAAGTAGAAGAAGAGTTTTGATAGAACATACATCAAATTCAGTACGGCGACCTGAACAAGATAACTGAAGAAAACAGTAAAAAATAAACATAACGCGAATGTCACAGATAATGTCAACATTAAGAATAATTTTATATATTACGGTACAACTAATAAAAATAATGAATATATACAAGTGTCCTAAAATTACAAAATGTATCAAAGCCTCAAGTGAAAATAATGATTTTTAGTATATTTGTGACGTTATTTACGGTACGATGATTACAGGCTGCTCGTTACGTCCCAGTTAGTGACGTTAATCGGAACAAAAGAACATAATGTGCCTGTTAAAAGGATTCAACCATCTACCTATCTTCACTTTTGTAAAAGTATAAAGTGTAGTAAAATTTCGAAATATAATAATATTAATATATTATATTTCATACCATCTCGTGATGGATATAATATATAATGAAAATGGATTCATTATTCGCATTTTGTCTTCTTGTTTATATATCAGGTAACATAAAACACGAGTCTTTTGTTTCTCTGTATGGGATATGCATTTTTTCAATAACATTTTTCTCTTGAATTATTTATATCGCTGAAAGAATAAATTCTGACGATTATACAGTGTATAAGTTCACAGGCGATGAAATTCAGTTAAACTTTTACAGCGGAGGTAAACTTTTTTTTTTATTCTGCTCTGCATTGAGTAAGAATTGGCGAATTGTCTTTTTTTTCTTTCTTTCTTCTTCGTCCGATACTCGCATACACAATGCATGCTTTGAGATCGCGACGAGTAAAATGTCGACCGTCACTTTCGGATTTTCTCTCTCGTTATCGCCGTACCGCCGAGCATTTTAATGGGTGATTTGTCAAAATGTCGATGTATCCACTGGTGTCGTTTTGGGTAGTAATTTGATAAGGAGTAACGTCTTTGCCAGTCATACATTATTTCCAAAATAAGTACAAAAAGTGCAATATTAAGTCACTTAATACTGTGCAATTTAATCCTTAAAATATAGAGATAAATTTGATTTAATTATCGATTGAACATCAGATAAATTGGCTTGCAGAACTTCAGATAACGAATTTGGTGACAATTTATCGTACATTATGAAACAGACTTTTCGATCTACGAAATTACATATCAATTATACTTTACCATAATAAATAATATTTTTTAAGAGTTTCTGTTAAAAAAAAAAACTTTTTTTTTTACCTGAGATAGTACTTTCTTACAATCCACGACCAAGTAGGGGATAGAATTATTTTTGTATAAAATCATTTTATTCTAATGTCAACAAAACGATTATCGGCATGGTCATCTAACCATAAAAAAGTGCGTGTCACTAGTGATGTACCTACCACATTTATAGGTTTGGTTTATTTCCACATTTCAACCCTAGCAGAAATTAATCGTGGCGCTGTGTCGATTCTGTCTAGATTACCAAGAATAATTACTGGTTCTAGACTGGAAAACTATGTTAGGTAGACGCATAACGTACATGGGGCCATGATATAACAATCCATGATCTAAACAGAATCTGTCTAATTTTCAACTAGGAAAAGCTATTCTAACCTAAAAAAAATTTGCTACAAAAATAAATATCTAGTATTTTCTAGACAAAACCGATATGAAAACGGGACAGTATTCATATTTTTTCTAACCTAGAATTTATAATAATTTTCACTATCAAATTTCTAGATTTTCTACATAAAATCTGGACAGAATCGAGAGATTTTCTCGTACAGATTTTATAATAAACCAAATTTTTGTCCTTTAATTTTCATTCGTTTCAAGTAGTACATTGTGCAACTAGTGCGTAAAGTATGTGTTATGTGAAAAAGACATGGTACACGAGATACACACGATATATACATACTTATATACACGTGTAACTATAATACATGTAAAACGCGGTTTTTTGGGATTGTTTTGTGTACGCAAATAAGTAGTGCGTAAAAAATAGTTTAAAAACATTATTAAATTAGGAAACTTCCTAATCTAAACAATTTTAAAAATGCAGACATTATAATACTATATGGTGTAAATAAAAATTTTACATCCATAGCGAAAAACTTTTTGACGAAAATATTGCAGATATAAAAAAAAATAGTAAAAAACATTAAAAGTGCTATTAAACATTATGTTAGAAAATTTATGGGCAGTGTATGCACATATATATATATATATATATATATATATATATATATATATATTTCATATAACAAATAAAACGAGGTGTTTTTTTTGTGTAAATTTGATTGTAGCGTATCGTTTTTGTATCGCTTCTCATATCGTTACTATACTAGTAAGTGCATGTGCAAGTTGTATTATAAAATAACATTGATTGACGTTAACGAATTATGAAACATACGACGTAATTATTGGCGTAACAAATAAATTGTTGCAGTAGTAATTACTGAAGTGAAGCGTATATAATAAAGCCGAAAATTCGTAAAATTTAAATTAATTTTCTCTATGAATATTGGTAATTTTATTTTTGATCATTTATTATTAATGGGCGAATAATCAAGAACGATCAAAACTTTGGTGTTAAAAAATAATCCAGTATACACTTACCTTTAAAATTACAAACCGTTACGCACGTAAAAAATATACAATGAGAAAATCTGAATCTTAGAAAACCATTAATCCGACGGACCGGTATATATATATATATTAAAATACGCATTAAGATTATCGAGTAAAAAATAGATTAATTAAATGACCCCGGCTAAACGACATTATCTCACGAACATCGTGATTTCTTTCTCTCAAAGAAAAAAAAATAACTTGAAATAATTGGAGCATATTTTTTTTATTTTGTTTTTATAATAAGCCTTCAGAATTTACCAAAGGTTGAAGAGTTGTTTACGACGACGTAATATTTCTGTGATTGCTGGGAGTATTGATATTGTGATATTAATAATTAATCGTTGCGGGAATGCAATTATAGACTCTAATATCTCTATATAATTGTAGCAGGAGCTTAACAAAATAATGAGCCAGACGTATACGTATAAAGAACTTAAAATCGCTTAAATGGAAAGATATAAAAACTGGGGCATGTGCGTGCGATTGAATTTTTGCACTTGGCTAACGACCGTGGGTGAAATCGAACATTAACATACACGTTGCTCATCAGACATGCAGCAGCACACTACGATTTACAAAAGGTTTCTCCCGTGCGGGATTTATCTTCGTCGAATACAATGCCTTGGACATTTATCTTTAATTGATTGTCTTGCGTGCGATCAACAATGCGTGTTCAATCCTCGCGAATGTTATTTAAATGTTCTTACAAATTAATGAATTTAAAATGTTAGACTTTACAATTTTTAAGATTATCTGTAAAATTTTCCAAAACAAACAATGACTCATTTGCTCAGTTTTGTTTTTTTTTTAGTTTATTTACTTTTTTTTTACTTCGACATACGTTACTACTAGCTATACAGTTCATGAACGAAGTTGTAAGTTGACTCAACTTAGATCTGATTAGTTTTAGGAATGTATCCGTAAACTGAAAAAAAAATTTTTATTTTCAAGTAAATATTTACTTGAATTAAGAAAATGTTTCCTTCTTTTTAGTAAATCTTACTTAATTCAAGAGAATCTTTTCTTAATTCAAGTAAATATTTACTTGAAAAATTTACTTGAAAATAACAAATTTTGGCCAAAGAATATTATCACGAAAAAATTTACGCATTCATAACTTTATTTATTATACAAAATTTATAATATGGCTCAACATTTGCGGAAAAAGTACAGAATCTGAAGATTGTCGGTATTTTAAAATTGATCAATTACAAGGCGACATATGGAAAATCTTGAACAAAATAATGTACTACATTTCAAAAAATTGTATCTTTCTAAGTTTATTGAGAAAAACGATGAACGAATACTCCAAATACTCGTAAATGTATACCGAATCAATCAATCATCCATTTTTTTAAAATCTATCAAATAGGAGTCGAGATATCCCCGATTTTTTAGAAAATTAATATGTCAAATTTAAGAAATCTTATTATTCCTGAATTATTCATTAAAGACAACGTGTTATGAAAAAAATACTTAAGATTTGCTTTTTTTAATTGATCAATTAGAAGTCAGGATATCGAGAATCCTGAACAAAATAATGTACTAAAATTCAAATCAATGTATCCTTCTTAGTTTATCGGAGAAAATCATGAATAAGTACGCGAAATTTCATAGCGAATAAAATATTCTTCGATTTTCTAAAATTGACTAATTAAAAGTCGAAATATCCCTGATTATAACAAAAGAATAAGCAAACCTTAAACAATCTTATATCTTGCTGCATTTATTAAATGAAATGTATCACAATAATTATAAATAACTCAAAATACGCGAAATTTGATAACGAATAAAATAGTCGTTCGTTTTTTAAAATTGACCAATTAGAAGTCGAGATATCTCCGATTCTCTATAATCTCCCATCATCTGGAGCAAATGTCTGTTTCAGAACTGAATGCAACCATATATTATTTGAGAAAATCAACTAGTATGACAAAGTATAAGACATTATCTTTTCTTGCTTCAAAGTGAACTGTATATACATATATATATATAGATATATTTCAGCTGCATTGAATTTCCTCAAAATTTCTCGAAAAAAAATTTTTCATTTTTAATTTTTATACATGAACATAATATAAATAGCGTTGATAATTAATGCTATCAAATTGATAATTAGTGATATCAAATATGATTTAATTACATTTTTGCAACTTATATTGCAGATCATACTTTAAAAGATTTTAGTATACCATTTTATGAGCGAAGCGAGCAGATGGTCCAGGAACGACGTCCCTTGTTTTTAATTGAAATTGCATCAAATTTGTTCGTTATTTTTGTTCTTTATTGAGTACAGAGATTCGGTGTGTACTTTGTTGACTATAACGCATGCGAAAATGCATCATGTTCTATAATCTCAGATTGTGCTTCATCGCAAAAGTGGTCTGCTTGCTTTTACCTCCTGTTTTCATTAACCCGATTTCATTACTGTTGGGCAAGTCACGCTCCGCGAATGTTGTGAATGAAGTGAACATTACACGTATCTAGCAAGTTCAACGAAGCGCATTCGATGGAATGACACCTATTAAAGGTATACGTTACGTATTGATGCAAGTAATGACAAAAAATAAGCTTTTTAAGCTGTTTGATAAGGCATGAAACATGATTTTTAATCATTGGTCATTTTTAAAAATTTGCTTAAAAAAGGCTATTTGATCTGTACGAAATGCGAAATACGGTTTTATAAGGACATTCATGTATATATACCATAACGAGATAGTGAAGAAACCCGCTGCCTCGTTAAAGTACTTTTTAGTGGTATGGAATGTCCTAAAACGTATACTGATCGAGAGCACACTTGTTGGTGGATATGAAAACGAATCGAGAGACGATAGACATTTTTCATTTAAATCATTGATCAATCCTAGTCAACTGCCTTTTTAAGAACGTCGATCCAAAGGTTAAAATACTTAAGGAACAAATTATGTTTAATATTCATTTTAAGAATTTTAATATTATTTAATACTGTTGGTAATGTTGCTGAGATAAAATATTGATTGTATGTACAAAATGAAATTGCAAAGCAATTTTGTGTAAATTTTCCAACTTGCAAATTATGCAACCAATTTGTTTGTTTCTCCATTCAAATTCACGATCAAAAAAAAAAGTATAGAATCTTTTTTTCCAAAGTAATTTGCACGCGTTTACACAATTTGCCGTTTTCGAAATAAATTATATCTACATATTTTTACAAAATATTTTCCATTGGTAAATACGCTTCCGCAAATGGTGAAAGTTGTTAGTATACTTAAATTTTACTATGTGCGAATGTAATTGAATATTCCGTATGCCGGGGATTGCGTAATAAATTATTTTAACGTTAGCAGTAAAACTAGATCTAATATTTCCCATATTTTCACTTTTGACTTTTTTTTACATCGGTGGCTTGTTTCGACAAACGAAATAACAGTAATATTGGAAGAAGGGAATTTGTTGCCGAATTAGCTTCAGAAAGAAATGCCGACAGGTAACTATGTTCCTGAGAAGCCATTGGCAATAAATTACGCTTGCCGGTACCATAATTAGCAAGTGTGTTTAATTTAATCGTTGACGTTCAAAGACACATATAAGAAGGTGCCATAAATTATTACATAAATTCAACAAAGAGTTTTCGCATGTGTGCGTGCACTTATGTGGTCTAATTGAATATTACGTCCCTGAACAAATATTATATAATACAATTGCAACAAAAAGTGATAGAATTTATAAGCAGTTGTAAATAATTCATATTGAATTAAAATTAAAAGTTGTATAAATATTTCAATAATTCTATTAAAGGATTTAATTAAAATTAATGGTTTTAAACGTAATATTGGTCATTTTTTATTTCGACAATGAAAACGATAATCGATTTAGTGAAATAATAAAATAATACATATATTCGATGAAAATAATGCTTTTATAAACATAGCCTTAAATATAAGCTTATATTTCAATAATTCAAATAAAAAGAAAACATAAGTATATCACTCATGATTGAAATTAATTATATGCGCATATATATGATCGCTAGAATCGAAATTTAAAGGATTCAGTGCTTTAAAGTAAAAAGTTGGTGTTTTTATCATGGGACCTAGTCCATAACATTCCCACATCTAAATCTTCACTCCAGAGATCCATCACTGACTCGGATAAGAAGTGATTCGAAAATATTAAATCGGATTTATATCGGATAAAATCTAATAACATTCGATTTAGTTTATACAAGTTAATTTTGATTAGATTTAAATACTACGATCGTCAAAGCGTCTGAAACTCGGAACCAATTTCATACTCTTTGATGTGCATTGATCTGCAGTTACATATAAAGTGCGATCTACGATGGATCGATTAAAGATCTCAGATCTTATCCGATCTGAAATGATTTTCTGTAATCTGAATTTGTATCTGCTCTGATCAGAAGTAATCCTGAATAATTCTGATAAGAACATATATTGAATCGAATGCAATGTTAGATACATGATTATTTGATATAAATTTAATCCAAGATCAAATAACTTTTCCCACACGAAAAACTAGAGCATTGTGCAAATCGAAACTTGAGGATTGTTAAGGCGAATGGAAAGGCAAGGGGATACAAAGCATAATTATCACATTAGCTTTTAATAATATGCTCAACCTATATTTACACGCTTTTAATGCGGAACAATCTTATAAATTGCTAATATAATTGTAGTGAGTAATGAATTATTTCATAAATCTAATACGACACTACGCTTCTAGTCTATAAATTCTGAAGATAAAGAATATAATTTGTATCTCGCACGGACAAGTATTTATCATAATGATCATTTTGTATGATTACTTTATTTTATTCTGACCAATAAAAAATACAATATAAAATATATATGAAAAATAGCAAATTCTTATCAGGGGAAGAAATAATTACTATCTAACAAAAAATAATGTAAAAAATTAATTATCTGAAGAACACATTATTGGTATATGGTAATTTTTCCAAAAAAGTATTTTTTTTTTAATTTAATATTTTAGCACAAGTAATATTTTTGATAATTAAATAACAAAAAATGTCACGTTGATAAATTTTTCTAATGTTTTACTGTATAAAAAACTATATATAATAATCTATATATAGTTAAATTAGATTATTTCATCGTTCTACAAAAAAAAGGAAAAGAAAAAAATCATATTATGAGCCAAGTTTTTTGTTACGAAATAAATAATTAAAATAAATAAATGACAAACTCATATATATATAACAATTATATGTACATATTCTCGCCAGACTCTATACGAAGTTCGTTAATAAACGACGAAAAGGATGTCCTAGTAAAAATCAAAATTTACAAATGCCTAATAAATATGTAACAAAAGTTGTGTATTCATTTGATATTTCTAAACATTATTAATTTACAAAATTTCAACGCAATTGCTACATAGAGGGTGAAAATAAAAAAAATTTAATTTAAAAATGTTATTAGAAAAGGTAGTCTACTACTGTAATTCCCTAAATGATAATCGAGGGCAGGATATTTGCGGATAGAGGGCAGAATGTTCGGTATTAGACGTTGTGCAAAACAAGTGTGCCAACTTATATATGTATGCACTTTTGAAAGAGTCGGAAGTGCCTCTATTTAACAGAATCTTGTTATTTCGAAAGTGAATTAGAAGCAAATCGTTCCGAGCGACTATATACGAAGAAAGTCGCGTTTGACCTCCGCGAATCACCTTGTCTTATCTAACTAAGTCTATGAGAATTTCGACGCAAATTTCGCGATTTTATCACTGCTTTCCTATCGAACGAACGTGCTTTATTTCGGTTGTATTGATGTATTTCTATTCATTATACTTTTTTATCTTAAACAATAAACGCGGCCGCACTCAATCAAGTATAGAATTTTTAATATCCACTATAATTAACTCAATCGTAATATTAATTATGGTTAATTGGTTGATTGAACATTTATTTTAAAAATTTGTAAACAACCGCTTTGCGTGTATTTACTAAAGAAAATTTATATAATATTCTAGTGTGTGGATTCTCATGCATTACATTTTATTAAAATTATTATAACAAATTTTAAATACGAACTTTACAATATATACTAAGACAATAAAATTAATAAAATCATCGAAAATGATTGAGAAAGAAATGACAATAACAAAAATAAATTGAAATTATAAACTATATGCTTCACTTGAAATGCATAAAATACTAATAATAAGCCTAGGTAAAAATTGTACATTCGCTTACATACTATCTGTGGCTTATATTAAGTGACAATTTTTTAACAATATAAACGATAAATCATTTTTTTTTATTATTATTTTGTAACATAATAATTTACTTGAGGAATCATTAGTGAAAAATTGATATTTTTTTTTAGTATTCTTGATATTAGAATGAAAAACATTGAAGTAGTGTAGTCCCAGTAAACGTTGAAGTATTGAAATTTCAAAAGTAGAATTGGGTACAATGGGGGAAGCATTAAAAATTATTCATTTGTTTTTGAGTGTGAATACCTTTTAATACTTTTAATATCCCATTGTTCATAATTCTATTTTTGACATCTCAATACCTCTTCGTTTACTGGGGTAGCTTTACAAGGATATATACTAGACTATCCCTATATAGAAAATAAGACCAGTTTCTGTTCATTTTCTCTGGTCTCCATTGCTTATAACAGAGAGGCCAGAAACAATGGGCAGAAACTGGTGTCATTTTCTACTATGGAATATATTATATGCAATTTATGCAAGAGCAATTGAAAAAGCAGTCGAAAAATGGGAAAGAAGCCGATAAAGTAAATATATACAATATGCACGAATGTTCTAGTTCATCGTCAAGATCTTATTAAAATATTGACGAAATATAAGATTGTAAGTAACGAATACATAATACTTAGTAAAATATTACAATTATTCAATAGATGAAGAAAATGCGAGAAATTTCTCAAATATATACATGGATGAGGTTGTATCATGCGAGACAGCTGATGCTGTGGCTCGCCCTTTTATTAATCAAATAGTAGAAATTTTATCGAATCGAAATTTGAACAAGAACGCAGAAATCTACACTTGAAATTTGAACTTGAAAAAGTATTAAATTTTACAAACAATCCCAGTATAAACGAAGAAGTAAAAGGAATAGAATTAAGAATGATAAAGAAGTATTCATTTGAGACCAAGCTGAATTATACTTCTCTACAATTTTCAATCACATTTCTTGTCCCTGAATACCCTAGTAGAAATCTGTCCATTTTTTTCTTACACTATCCATTTCTCCTATGCCTTTAACATGGTAAATATCTGAACTGTCTAAGAATTGGCTAAGTTTCGTTTACTGGGCAAAAATATATACTTCAGTTTTTATACAATTCATAAAATTCGACCTTAATCTTGAAGGTGCACACGACTTTAAATAAATTAAGATCAAATACATCAAATTATAAAGTAATGAAATTTTTCATTAAATAAGCAATGAGGAAAGTCTATTATCGAGCGAGTAAAATATATATGAATACAACAACCGTAGTGTTTAGGCACCAAACATTGATTTCAAACAGAAAAAAAATTATTTTTGTTTTTTCACCACCACTTTCTCAATAAGATGCATCTGTTGATCTACTTATTTGTCCAATAAGAAAGATTACAAATATGATCGTCGTTTAACATTTTATTCGAATGTTACAGCAAAAAGCAGATATTTTATTTTCCTTAACAAATTTTTGTTTACGTGAAACTTTTGCAAAAAGATTAGGATAATTAAGCTCTGAATTGCCATATATGGCAATTCAGACTGATAGTCAAATATATTTGACTATCAGTCGGAGTTCATTTTACTCGTAGGATCCTAAAGAATGTGATGGCTAAAATTTTTAGAGTAAGCTGTGGCTAAATAATTAGGAAAATTTGTTCTCTGTTTGTTTTTAAGCATAACCTTATACAGGCATTAAAATTGTTATAACTTCCTATTAATTTCGACATCTTGAATAAAATCTTCGAGAAAAATATGCATCTTTGTATATATCTTTTTTCGAAGATTTTCTATAAGTTCGATAAATATATTCGATATATATATACAGAAAAAATACATTTCTTAAAATCTGCGTTAAGTGATATCTGTATGCTTCTAAATCAATGAATTATAGACAAGCGTATGCGACAGAGTCGTGGATTTCCGTTAGGTGACTCGAATGGAAATTATTTCCAACAAAAATCACACACAGCGGTATTTCGCATAAACGGCGCTCGTTATTGGTTAACACGCGTTACATTGAGTCCGAGTCAAATTATACAGCTATTAATTCCACTCGTTACTTCGAAAGTGAATTAGAAGGTCATGTCTTTTCAAGCATAAAGGGAAAGTCTTTCTTCGGGTAGAAATTCTTACTGTATAATTAGCATTAATATAAGAATCGTATAATGATATCCATTGAAGTCGCTGAGTATTGTAATAATGTAATTGATGAACTGGCTCAATTAGGAGAATGATGAGAATTTTCTCTCAAGTGCTTTGCAAAACCAATGGAAATTTTTTTCAAAATTACGTCGGCCGAGCATTCACTTGATTTTGATCGTCTGATATAATAATACGGTGAACCAATTTTCGAAAATAACTTTGAAATTAAAAATTTTTAAAACAGCAACTCATTGTTAATTGTGCGTGAATAAAGAAATAACACGCAATTTCATATGACTTCATATTTTACGTAATTTAACTTGGAATGTGAAACAAGATGAGTTTAATTTAAGAAATTTTATTTTATTTTTCAGTTATTACTGTGCACGACAGGGTGCATTTTAGCACAATATCAAGATGTGGACGCACCGGCGTCACCGAGGCCACAGAATTTGGTTCGACGTTTCAAACCACACGCAGTGCGATTGAATCCATCGACCCAGGCACTTTTTACAACGGCAAAATATAAACGACCCATACCACTCGGGTAAATTCCATATCTCATTTAGTTCCTCGCATATACTATTATGAAAAATAATATAATCAAAGCAAATTTTAATGATGAAGAAAAAAATGAAATAGATCGAGTTTATTAATCAGCCTTTTTTTTTAAATCTTGAAAATAATAAAAAATTATAGGATGACAGGAGGATTTATGGTAATTCTACATGTATGGGTATTTCCACCCTAGTAAACAAAAACAGAAAAACAAAAAAATATTAAGATGAATTTTTTAATCGTTCTGACCTTCTGAAATGAATTTGAATGAATTTGAATTGAAAGATAAAAATCCACTAGCATGATTGTTTCGATTTTACAGCAAGGCGAGACCGATATCTTCAGCGGACTCGCTGAATTCTGAGGGACTGAGTCCAGTATTCTCCGCACAACTCCGCGGAAATCTGAAGACAACGACGACGACGACGACGACGACGCCTTCCCCGCCCCCACCGAACAATAGCGAAGAACAAAACGACGAACCGATCGGACCGTCGATCTACTCGAATCCCGTCCATCACCATCATCATCATCATTCGGTGAAGCCCATCAGCGAAGATGACGAAAAGGACGAGAACATCGTCCACGTCGTATCCGGGCTCGGATCAATTCCCAACTATTCGCCAAGCATCAATTTAGTGACGCCTCCTCCGCAACCACCTCCGCAATCTATTATCCAGTTCCGACCACCGCATCAAATCTCCCGGCAATCCCAGCCGATCTTCATCCCACCAGAGACGAACTTCGTCCCCGTACAGTATCGGCCACAAAAACCTTCGAGACCAGTCCAAAGGCCAGAGAGGATAATCGATCGAGATAGGGAGTACGATATCCCAGAGTCTCGGCCGGCGCCGCCACCTCCCTCGAAACAACGGCCCCAGGCTCCACCGAAGAAGACCAAGAGCGATTACTACAACGAAGGCCGCCCCAAGAAACCTGTTGCGCAAGTCAGTGATCGCTTTCGTTTTCCAATCGCATGCCTCTTTATTTTATAATGCCATTCTGTTGTTTTGTTTGTTTTTTTTTGCGGCCGTAACTTGTACATACATGTGGAAAGACGTGTTCCCGGTACTCCGGTTTGAAAATTTCCGGATGTTGCGAGTTTGACGAAGTCATAATGATTAGAACCGACCTCGACTGGTCGGATCTATTTCTGGCATGCACGTAATAAAAAGGATCATACCTTTCGCACGAAAATTTGAAGCAATGTGAAGTTTGCTAAAAAATTCACCGCGTAAAATGGCAAGAGTCACTTTATTACACATGTCCATAGGCATTTATCGCGGGATAAGATGTCCTTGCTTCTTATTTTACGTTTGAGATTCTCGGGAGCTTCCTTGTCTCAAGGGAGATCTGAGTCTTTGTTCGGCAAACATAAGCTGCGTGTTGACTTTAATCGTCAATGTAAAACGATACTTTAAAGGCCTGCGGGCAGATAAAGTTTCGCGAAAAATATTGTCCATGCAAATTTTTAATATGCGAATGGTCCGAAATCAATTATTGTTTCTTATCTGCGGCGAAAATAATTTATTTCGGAAAGTTCTCGTTAGAATTCATTAAATTTTATCGAAATACAATCAAACATAATGAATTAACCTCGAGAAATTAAATTTCTAATTATTAATATAATGATATATAACAAATGTAAACGTTTAATTAAAAAAAGACAATGAAATAAAATTTCAGATCATCAGGAGATACCGAGAGGAGACGGAGGATGGTTCAATAATGTGGGGTTTCGAAAATGACGATGGTTCCTTCAAAGAGGAAGTGATCGGCATCGACTGCATTACCCGTGGTAAATACGGATACGTCGATCCCGATGGCCTTAAGCGAGAGTACACGTACGAGACTGGAATAAGATGCGACGAAGAGCCGGAACAAGAAGACATCTTGAACACCTTCGTCGATTATCAAGAAAACAAACTGGTCCTGCCCAGCGGAAAGACAATAGACTTAAGTAGCATGGGCAAAAAACAATCGCGGCGTTTCCCCGCCTACTACAGAAATTAATCTTTCGTCTTATATATAATGTCCTAAAAGTCGTCTTTAAGAATACTTTGTACGCGTGTAATCGATTATTGCCTCAAATTCGAACAGAGCCAAGTTTCAGGACTTTTCGCACTCAACGGCAAACCGATATTTTTTGATATTAGTTTATCCGGACGGGAATTGAGAAATTTCACGTATTCATGCTTTGCTTGACAAATTGTTTGCATAAAATTATTCCTGAATATCATGAATGTAGAAAGTAATAATGAATGAAGAAAGAAATAATGAACGAAGAACGCGTCTCTTCGGTGTAGACTATATATATAAAAAATATCAAATTCGATTTCCAACAGTTAATTAATTAACAATCGGCCATTGCCAATTACAAAATAGGAATCACAATACTTTTTATTATAAAAAAATATATATTTTTTTTTTATTCCTAATCTTTCGTTCGACATAAATAAAAATTATAAATCTGTTTTCTATTCGATCGACTGGACAAATATTTTTTGTGTTGTGGTCCGATGTGCGTTCGTGCGCATTGGCTTTTTTGTATAACTATTCGATAAGAACGTGTAATAATAATTAAGTAATTTTACCGTTTACATGGAAACCAACCCAGTGCGCGATTTGACTACTGCGGAGAAAAGTCTATAGTATTTCTTCATGTGGCAGTATTATCGATTTATTATAAAACTCATATCAAAGGCATTGCCATAATTTACGTATATCACGCATTGCGTAATTAGATTTACATTAAACAGTTAACGAAAAAAAAGAGAAAAATACTGTTAAAAAAATGTACAGCGTTCACATTACGTTTGAGAGTATGGAAATTTTTATACGTATAATAAAAATAGTACATAACAACACTGGTGTTTTATTCTGTTACTACTTATCTCGTATATGCCTATATGTATATGTATACTTTATATATATATACATAAAATTATATATACAAATGTTAAACAATAGTTTGTGAAATGAACCGAAATTGGAAATATTTCAATATAGATAACAATTACTACGAAAAGTGTGTACAGAAAATTCTGTCAAAGTAACCAAAAACTTCTAATTAAAATTATAAAGTGTTCATAATCAAATGGATATAAAGTAAAGTATTGTTAAACGTAACAAATTAATATTAAATCATGAAGAACAAAGATTTAAACGACAAACAAAATTTTACTTGCTAACTCCAGTAATATGATAAGTTTAATTTCTATATGATAATTTCGTAAGTGAAAAAATCGTTTTGTTCGTTTCTTTGTAATAAGCTTTTTTTAACATCTTATATTTTTTATACATATTGTTTATTTAAAGTTCAAAAATAAGTAAAAAACGGTCACGGTCGGTTTTTGAACTTTAATATTATTATCGGTCAAGAAATTTTCATTTTACAATTTATATTGTTCTTCTTCTACTCAGGGGTACTTGAAGATCGTTGCGAATAATTTCATTCGTTACGAACCACGGGGCGTTGATGATGTTGCGTAAAACCTTAGATTGAAATCTTTCTAAAATTTCTATATTTGAATTTGTGGTAGTGCTCCATAGTTGTATCCCGTACGTCCAGATTGGCTTGAGCATTGTTTTATACAAAAGAATTTTATTTTTGGTCGTAAGCTCTGACTTTTTTCCAATGAACCAGTACATTTTCTTCATTTTTAGTCCGAGCTGTTTACGCTTGGTAAACATGTGCTTTCTCCATGTTAACCATTTAAATAAATAACGACAGTTATTTTATGTTTCGGCTATTGATTGCAGCCGAAATTCAAAGAAAATGTTTGTATAAAAAAACTTACCATTCATACTTAAAAAATGTATTTATTATATTTTTTATTTTGTTATTTGTTATATATTGTTGACCTACCTGTAGTACAAAACGTCACTACATTCTTGTAACACACAAAAAGTAATGGTAATGTAACATTTATATAATTGTTACTTGTTACATAAATATTACCCAGTCGTAATATTCCTGTTGCTTTTGTGTTTGCTGGGACATGCATATATAAGACATTGCATAACTGTCAATTAATTCGAGCTCAAGTAATTGCTTGCCAGTACTTACAGAAATATTTCTAATTGTGGAGAATCAAGATAAACGATAATAATAGTAAACACATGTTACTTTTACAATTCGTACAATGACATGTCCGCAAGCATTACTTAACCAGTAATCGAAAATGCATTGAAAGGTCAAAAAACGAATTAAAATGGATTGCAGTGGATTTAAGTTGATTCATTTCCTATCCATTTTAATCCACTTGAATCCATTTTAATTCGTTTTTTGACCTTTCGATGCAATTTCGATTACTGAGTATATTATATGGAAAATTAATTTCTCAGGTCGACCGTGTTAAATACCTTGATGTTGATCCTGGACCAAACGAAAACGATTAAATGTGAAATGGAGCAAAATGTACTGGATTTATGAGGTCCAACTTTGCGGGGAAATGCATCAAAATCGAACATTGATAAAATAGATAGACTCCAGTCAACATGCGCTTATAAGAGTCATTAGGAATGTACCTTAATGGTTTGTACTGAAATTTGGTTTTCTCAGTAGTACTTTCCCTGCAAGAAAAATACCACAGAAACTGATTCAAGAAACATATGGAACACTATATAGAAATTTTATTTTTTTTTTTTTTTTTTGTTCAAAAATAATTCATTAAAAAATAATACGTACAGCCATAACGTATAGGCAAAGCATCGACAGGCTATTTAAAATTTCATAGAATAAAAACTATTTAAAAATTCATACATCAGATATGTAACAGCGTAATATTACTGTAAACAAAAAAAAAAAAAAAAAACAGAACAAAAAACAAAGCAACCCAAAGGAATAAAAAGATTCCCAAGAACTCGCGCTTTTA
>JAPYZR010010811.1:0-11263 GCA_030522945.1 Trichopria nigra
AGCGAAGCGAGCTACGCGCGATAGCGCGCCAGGGGTCCAGGGGGCGGAGCCCCCGGTGGGGTTGGCGGCCGAAGGCCGCAGGGTCGAAGCCCCTAGTTTAAATTGAAATCATTAATTTATTTCCTCTCGAAATAATCAAAAATGTCACGTAGTTTTACCCACACTTCCATCTTAATATATGTATATCGAAACTTTAATTGACTTTTGACATAATTACAATTTCTACTATATTAGTATACCAAAAAAAGAACAGTTCTAAAGCCACGATATATAATTATCGTTCTATATACAATACAAGAATACAAGTATACAATTCGATAAAAATCTCTAGGAATTATGGAACAAAACGGCATATGGTATAAAATGTATAATATATTATGTATTTGATGTAATTAAAAAACTTAAATCACAGTATCGTAACGTAATAAAAGTATCATATATTTGTGTACTTATATAGACTGTGTGAATACTAACACAAACTTACGGTAGTAATGTTGTGTGACTGTGTACATGAACACTTTGAACGCCCTCTTTCTGGGGTGCTGTAAGTTCTCGGGTGGTATTTTACGTATATGTACATAACCACACAATCTCACGCCTGCAAGTTTGTGTTAGTATGCGCACACAGTCTATAGATAACAACTTTTCTTTGTATTCTGTAGTAATTTTTCACGAAAATGATTTAATATTGACGTGAAAATTACTTTTCAAAGCCCCTCATCCCCTTTTTACGACACTAATTTATGTAAGTGAGAAAAGTCGATCAATTTTTGTAAAAGAAATGTAATTATAATTTTCTACGATTTATTCAGGAAATTAATGTTTTGCAGCTGCTTCGAACGAAATGATTTATTAATTTTTATAAACAGATAATTAAGATTCAAGTTAATCCACAACTTTTGAAATCAAATTTTTTGTTGATATAAGATTAGAATATATAATAGTTCGATATATTCCGACGTAGTAAAAAGTAGTATTCTTATCATTTCTTCGTAAAAATAGAGTCCATTATAGTAAAAATAAGATACATAAATTAGTACAATTATATGTATCAAAGATAAAAACGTTAATGAGAATGTACTATATATATAAAATATTTATATATTCGCATAAATAATATTTTGCAATAATCTTAAAATAAAAATTCCTATTTTAATTTGAGAAAATTACAATTACATATATTCATAGTCGTATATTATTCAATAATTAAATCGAACATTTAATTAAACCACACACTTTTTGACTTGATGAAACGATTCAAATGATTATATATATATAAATCTTATTTTTACATTTAGCTACACTGAATTTGTTTTTCATTTTTTAGTCCCTCGAGGTCTGAAACTTGGACTTGTAATATTCACTCGACGAATTAAAATTCATTTCGAAATGTTGTAGCAATCAAAATAAGTAATTAAAAAATATGTCACTCTCGATGCAAGTAAATATCCGTGTGCAATTATTTTATACCGATAGGGGTTTTAAAAATAAACTGCGAAATCAGTACGGTAAAAGATGCACGAGGTGCGAAGAAAAAATGCTCTCAATATATGAAAAAGCAACGGCGATATGATTAACAAAAATAACGTGCATTTAGTAATTGTCTCAAGCACGCAGATACGGCGCGATTAGGCTCATTAAAAATGATTTATGCACCGCTCTTTTCCTTTCACGGAAATATGTTGAACTCTTCTTTTATAATGCCGTATATATATATATATATATATATATATATATATATATATATACATTCTATATTATTGTTGCTGATGTGTACAAACTCATAAAATCGGAGCTGCCAGGAAAATTTAATATGAAAAACAAAATATAATTACACATCAAAAGTAAAAGTAAAACATGTATATAAATAATATTTAGCAATGATTATTGATGATACATTTTAAAATTAATCGCACCAACTGCATATCTATGTACATATTGTATATAAACGAGAGCGAAATTGCACGATTTACATATGGAAAATTGATGCAATTCATCCGCTTATGGTTAAATAAAAATCTATTGTTTTGCGCAAATAGTAAAGGAGAATTCCTAATATGCACTGTCATTAATGCTGCGTGCACATACACACACGTGTATATGCTATTGCATATATGTATTATTATTACAGGCTGTTGCGTGTCTACGCTTCGAACTGCACGTATCGTGCGCGTATGCTTTATTTATTACTTATACTTTTCCTTTGATGTATAATATATAATACAAGTGAACATTCAGTATCTTCATCCCACGAGGGACCGACTTCGCGAACACTGATTAATATTTAATCAATGGTTAACATGAATCAATCAATCGCATTTGAAGAATTACAATTTAATCTCTGATTATAAATTTTGGAGCTGTTTCACAGTGTGATAAAAAATAACTTGTTCAATTTTAAGCTTGTGCAATGGAAATTAATTGCTCAGTTCAAAGAATACAATTAATTAATTTTTTTTTTTTTTTTTTTTTTAATGGAAACTCTGGATAAGACTGTTCTTATGTATTAAGAAACGAATGTGAATTTCGACGTTAAAAGTTATATCTATATATATATATCATTTTTACATGTTTATTTTCCTAAGAGAAAACAAGATTTTAAATCGAACCATCAATGTAATTGTAATTTTTGTCTATTAGAAAAACTATTTATGACATTTAACATACAATGGACTTACTGAAAGTCTGATCTGTACGTATAATGGACTTTAGCTATTTGGGATATAAGTCTCATAAACATAATATTATACAAAAATCTAATAAGTCTAGACAAATTTTCTTAAAGTCAAACCATTTTTTGGTAGAGAATTTTGAAAAAATATTTTCCAACAAACATTTTTAGCTAACAAACGAAAAAAAAAAAAAATAAAAAATAAATTTCAATGTCATTAATTACATTTCAGTGTAATAGCGAAAGGTTTCTATTGTTTAAATTGAATTAAGGGATATTTTGATAACGCTTTTTTATCATGTGTCAATAAGAGTTTCCAAGAATTCATATAGTATATATATTTTTAATGCCTAACATTGAGCTTCATTCAGAGCAGTTTGTATTTTATTGAAATTAATTTTTCGATATTTTTTCGTGAACTATTCATTCATCTTTAACTAAATACTTCTCACGTTTACGTTTTAATCTCAGCAAAGACACTCGACACATATAATCGTTTTGTATCGTTTTAATACATCGATGATATACTGCTAGTATTAAATGTATGTGTCGTTATAATAATCCAACCAATGGGTTTACAATAATAACATTGGGAAACTTTATACTCAGAATCAGATTTACCTTTCGAAATCAGTTCGTTAACTGCAAACTCTGTTTGGGGTAATTAAAAATTAATATTGATCCAAAAGTATTGATAATAAAATGTATGTTAATTGAGTTTTTAAAGTCAATTCAGGTCATCAGTTACGCGTTATAGGCTTCAATACGCTAGACATCTCGGAGGATGACATAGGGCCTGATGGTAGTTTACCCCGCATAGAAACAATTGTTAGTCAAGTTAGCCAGCTGCCTGATGTACAATGGGAATGGATTATACAAACGTTATAAACCTAACGATAATTTGTATCTCCAACTTCTTTTGTTTTTGGTGGGATTCAAATGGAAATAAACTATATAATAGGCATCAGCTTTATTAATTGCGTAGATCTGCCATCAAAAAGACTATGCCATTTTTACCCTGAAATATTTCGGGAACCATCAGACGTCATTCGTCCAAGAAAATTACATATAGGAAAATATTCATGGGCTCAATGCCAGAGGTTAAAGTTCATCAAAAGTAATTTTGAAATTAATTAAAATCAACTCGAAGAAGCAAACAACTATTCGAGACGTGGAGGGATTCCGTGACTTCGCGTCAGCAGAAGAAAGAAAAATCATGCGAGCGGCGGATGAAGACACGTACGATGGATGGGTGTTACCAACGGATAGGTACTTAGGAACTGAAATTCCCGGCAAACGTTGACGTAAGGCAATAATATATGAAATACGTTATCGACCGAGTAGGTTATGAATAACCTAGAAATCTAGTTGGCGTGTATATTACTGTATTTAGAAGTCGTAGAGCTACTCGGCCGTCGCATTAATTGGATCTCTAATTAACCGCACGGGATTCGATTTGACAATCGTTATTATTAGTGCGGGCAAAAATGGATGGAAGTCTCGAGAGCGTATCGAGCGACGCGGCAGCAGCATCCGCATGTAATTTTCATCGCGTTTCGTCGATCGATCGCATTTAGCGCCTGGCGCTATTTCCGTTCCCATCCGCCTCTATACAGCTCCCCTCGTCGTTTACTCGTTGTGCTCACCTCTCAGCTCAGGTAGCAACGGAATTCGCGACGTTTGCCGTCTTCATTATATTCCCAGCGTCTGGTCGGTCTGGTCTCTGTTGTTGCACGCGTGTACCCCACCCATCGCCTTATATAGCCCCTACTGCGAAGTGGGCCATCGATTTTTTGTCACCCTAACGTTTATAATCATTGAAATTTTGTGTTGTGGAACGCATCGCTCTTCAAAGCATCCGATTCGCCCACAAGTGGGTACCGACCGACCATATATATGGTATATCATATAGGAGAACGACCCCCGCTATTATTTGTCCCCTTGACGTTGCCATTTATTCAGTTTTTCAAAATTATTATATATAGATATATTAAATTGATTAAATTGTAAGCATACAATTTCAATATATGATGACGCGATTATATATAAAATATGATTAAAATAGAAAGGTAAAGAATTTAAAGGTTGTCCGGTTGGAAATGAAATGATGCATCCTAACGTTTTTCGTGACAAATAATTCCTATTACTTTAACCATGTTTGTAATTCGCGTCTTTCCTTTATGCATGACTAGGATTGGTTGGAACGATAAGCGGCCGCCATTTTGTGGAACGCTTCAATTTGCGAATTACATCATGTCTCTAAATTACACTACAAGTTTCGAGAACACTGCAGTATAGTATATATAGTGATTCCTCTGCAATATTTACATTTCCAAGTTTTTGGATTTATTCCATATGTCGGGAACAACGAGGAGAGATGGGAAAGTATAAAGATTCCAGAATGGACACTCAATAGTTTTTTAAAGGATTGACAAGATTTAAGTTTGTGACCCCACCTTATATAATTCACCAGCAAGCACGAATTGTACAGTGACGTCAAAAAGCTGTCAAAGTATTCATGACGTTTCGAAATGAAGGCATTTTGACGTCATTTTACGGTCCGTGTTTGCTGGGTCTTTTTTAACGCATTCGTCTGTCATTTCGCTGCACCTGCCTACAATTTTGGTATGCCGTTGATCCATCACCTGATGGCCTCTCGTGGTAGTGTATTTGAATAGCCAGTAAGGGCCAACCGAAAACATTTCGCTATATAATTAAAATATCGCAGTCGTAGCAAATTTCGGTTCAGGATTTGTTTACTCAAAATTGTGCGAAGAATCATCCTTTGCAATAATAGTATCAGTCAGTTGTTCGGAACCATTATTATCAGTTTGTAAAATTGTCATGTTAAGTGTTGCTCGTAAATTCACCTTCATAAAAGTATATCCAGTAATTTGAAAGGAGATTAATTTTTATATTAAATGGCTTTGAAAAATTCTAAATCTTTAATTCCAAATTTTATCATGATTCTTTGTATGTAATTCTTTCTTGTTTTTTTTTTTGGTTCTGTCCGTCAAAATGTAATGGAGAAAAAGGTACGTTTATGCAATGGGAAGGGATAAAATGCTCCATTATTTTACGTTTGGCAATCTCCACTATTTCATCATCATCCTTGTCTATCTGGTGTAACGCGTTAGTTCCTAATATATGTAAGTATACGTGATAGGAAAATTACATCGAGAGGGAGAGAGAGAGAGAAGAAAAGGAAGAGAAACATGAAGAGAAACATGAAGAGTGAAGAGGGGTCAAGAAAGAGAAAGGTGTTGTGGAAAGAAGAAAAGAGAGAGATAGACAGAACTATAGAAGAGACTATCGGCAATATTTGGTTTTTGGAGGAGTTCGGTGTTATCGGGTTCTATCGGCTCCGAGGAAGAAGGCGAGCAAGTAGACTAGATAACAATTGATTTTCGAATTTTCTGGATATCGGCACTGAAGCGAAAAGAGTTGATATATCGAAAAGCATCAGCTTGACCACGTCTTGGTGTGTCGGCGATTTTGGAACCGCATCGCTATCGCGATCCCATCAGATCGATCTCGGTTTCCGAGGATCTGTTACGCACCACGAGGAGAAATCCATCGGGAATTCATCAACGATGGTAACAACCATTTGGAGTCGAACTGCACGATTCGGAGTTTCCAGGCCGACACCATTAGTCAATGATCGCAGGATCAAGCTATCGATCGAGAAAACATCCAGGAGAAGGCAAATCAACGCATAATTAAGTATATCTTTTCGTTTATGCTGTATCTCTCTCTCTCTCTCTCTCTCTCTCTCTCTCTCTCAATACGTCACTTCTGGCATGCCCCAAGGCTCCAGCCTTGGTCCAATACTATTCATCGTAGTAATCAACACCTTATTTGCGAGACTTCGACATTGTCGGGATAACACCATCATCTTTGCTGACGACACGCAATTTTACTTATCGACACCAATAAGTCNNCTAGTAAGGTGGGCACATGAGTTTGGGCTGACCTTAAACACGCGTAAAACGCAGGCTATCATCCTGGGGTCATCACAAAACCTAGCCAACATCAAAAATTAAATTAAAAAAAGGATACTACCACAACACCTTATTCCATGTAAACCCCGCCCTATTTATATTAGGGACATGTCTATTCATATCAGTATTTTGGAAAAACAATGTTTATAAAAACACGAAAAAGCTACGTTATAATTTTGTAGCATGGAAGATTTAAAAAATTTTCCGACAATTATATAGTTCAGCATCACAACATGATGATTAAAAAATAAACATTATAAACATTAATATTGAAAGAATAATTATTCTTAAAAACCACCACTGAGAAACTTCAATGTGAAATGAAGCAGAAATAATAATTATCGTGTTCCGAATTAGCGATATATATGTGCACCCGCAGTAAATTGGGTTACAAACCACTAAGAGCGACCTAGATTTGGAGCATTGCGTATCGGGAATTCCTCTAACATATTATTTTGTCTTGCGCGCAGTATTCCAAAAAGTACATTCAAATATTGGAATTGACCGAGTCTATACGTAAAAATGGAGGAATTAATATATAGAGTATATATAAATCCCTTATTGTGGCAAAAGTTTTGTTAAATATGGATAAAATGATTGGAATCGTTGAGTGTCAAATATTGCATTGCGACAATTTTTCGACGCACTCACACACACACACACACACACACACACGTGAGATTTGACGTCTTGTCGAATACGAGGTATGCGATACGTGAAAAAGTCACACATTTCAGAGCATTCAACTTTAGTTTTCCTTTGCACCTGACACGACGGGATATTTTTATCGCTATATAGGTTCGAATTCCGCAGACGTAGATGAACTAATCAATATATGAATAACCCACACGTGAGTGCTCAATAATACATGCAAATAGTAAATGTCGCGTCATTCGGATGGAAAGTCTATAGCAGACGAAAATATCTCTTATTCTCGGTGGATAAAATGCATAATTAATTGTTGTGGATATAAACAATTAAATCATACAGTTAATATACAACTGACAGCTGTATAAATTCATTTAAATCAGTTTAAAAATACTAATATAAATTAATCGATATTTCACTTTATTATGCCGTTAAAGTGCATTATTTCATTATAATTCGCCTGATTTGCCTGTCTGTATAAATAAGATGAGATATTTTTGTAACATCACCGAAATTATGTTTTTTTTTTCCTTCATATTCGTTGACTGTTGAAATCACGAAAGGTGGCACATATATTTTGCGTCTACGTTATCGATTTTTAAATATATGATTTTTCCTAAGTTTTTATGCACAAAATATAAACTGGATGATCAAAAATAAAAACCCTAATTATTTTTCAACCTTTTAACCCATCAATGACGAAGGAATCCAATTTTTGTATACATTTTTAAGTCTCATTATTATAAACGATACAAGTGGGAATTTGTTAACAAAAACCGATAAAATCGTATATATTATTCCATGAGTTTTTCAAATCACTGAATGCGGATCTATTGTCAGAGTTTACAATATCCAAGATTGCGAATTCAATAAGGCGGATTGGTCAAAAAGGTCCAAAACTGGACAAAAATGTTTCGAGGTCATCGATTCCGAATTCGCCATCAAATCAACCTTAAATTTCGAAAATCTGACATCAGATTCTAAATGACCCCAAAAACCGATTTACGTACAAGCCGCACTATTATCAATTTCATTTACAATCTGAATGAAGGATCTATTTTTAAAATGTTAACGACTTTTATGATGAAAATCAAAAGTATACTGTCAAACTACACGATATTTGTACGAAGAAGTGTGCAATAACGTTTCCAAGACTTTAATTTTCATTGTTAATAATATTGTTGATGAAAGAAATCATTATTTTTCTTGAGAACAATTGAAAGTTGCAAAAACAATTTGTTAATCAACTTTTATTAATGACTCAAATTTTCGTCTTTCGCCTTTTAAAAAAATTATAAATATTTTTTATAAAGTGAATGGACTTTAACGAACGTTGGCTTATTTTTTCGAGAAATAGATTCTCTACACCTTCACTTCTTTTCAAATGCAAGTTTTTTCAAATTCCTGAAGCCAAACATGAAATATCTCTATTTATTAAAAAAAAAAAAAATTACGTTTTCCAATATTTTATTGATGTTGCAAAAAATGTGGAAAAATTCGTTGGGTGAGATTAATTTTTTTTTTGTGCAGAAGACAATACTTGATATAAGTATTCCCAAACTTGTAGAAATGCGTCTAAAACATTAATTAATACATTTTTCTCAATATTGCTTCCAACTCTGAGGAAAATCGCATTTTGCACCTAGTGTAAGAAAAAATAACTTTTCACGTATCTAAATTTATATATAAATATGTCATTTTTATGTACTTATATATAATTTAGGTAAATGACACCTTTTAATTTATACCAGTACAATATTCGTAGTTTAAAATGTTTTAAAATCTTACGTCGACATTTTCGAAAATAGAAATCAAATATCTGACATTGAAAATACGGATTATGAAAATATATATAGTATGCTCTTCTCAACTTGCTTACAGTTTACATATATATACTTAAAGGAACTCTAAAAATGATTTCACGATTAGTATTTTTAATATCGCTTACGTCTGTCGTATTCTCGATTGATGCATATATATATGGTTGTATTATTATTTATAGTATGTACATTGGAGCGCGAAGTTTATTCCACGTCACTGACCGGTAATAAAAAAAAAAAACCAATATGAGACAATTTTACATTCGCATATATATATATGTATATTATATTTACGTATATATACATACACGTTTAGTACATACATGTATTCGAGACGTTATTTAAAGTCATGAGGCGCCGAAGAGTCTCATGATTCACTTGACGAAGTTTGCAAGTCCGAAGTCACGTGCTCTCTGCGTTACATCACACGCGGCAAAACTTCCTATACATATATATACGTTTCTTACTCGTTGACGTCGCGACGTATCGGCCAAGTGACTTAACCGTTTCTTTCATATTTCTTGACTAGAACAGAGAATCGTTGCAAAATAGTATACGTATATATATATATATATATATATATAGATATTCACCTTTGAGTGTCGAGCAGGAATATTGTTAGTGGCTTTATCCACGTAACTAGAGTAAAATTGTTTTTCATGTATACATTTAGCATCAAACGTTTTGGTGATGTACACAATAATTTAAAACAATAGTCATTGACTTTCGAGTTTTGCAATTTTCGAATATATTTATGTAATAAAAAAATATTTTCGTGTTAAGCTCATTTTTAACGAAATAAACTTGATTTGATCTTTGAAGCCACTTTAACAGTTAAACAGAACTATAGTTGAATTATTCACATTTTTTTTTTAAATTTAGGACCTATATCTGTACCGAAATACCAAAGTAAATAATATATTTTTCTCAGATCTGTACTTTTTTATAAAAACTTTTACGCGTTTACAATTTTCTTTTTTTTTTTTATATATTATTATATATAATAAAATATTTTACTTCGAGAACACGAATGTTCTATAAATCATCAAGGTCGTTAACATTTTATTTAAAGTATTTTTCGAATTTTTAATACTTTTTTTCCAGATAAAAGTAATAAAAATCACATAACGAAATGTTCTTGAGGGTGTTTACTTATACATATATATATAATTTTTTTTTTTAATTATTGAAAATATCAAGAATATAAAAAGTTTGTAATTACAATAAAATTTACAAATTTTAGCATTTTTCGAAATTTTAAATATTTTGGCAATTTTCTCGATTGGCATTTGTTATGGAATGATTTCCTTTTGACCGTATTATTCATTATATTTCAAACAGTATACATATTGAGTATGAAAACTGATACAATCATAAATATATTAAAGTCGATGTGATTCGAATTTTTAGGCAATATATTATATATATATTATACTTTCCCAAATAACTCCAAACGTCAGGTTTAAGGTACCAATACACTTTAGGAATGTTCAAAAAACCAATATTTGTTTATTCCCCCCTCCCCCTGACCTTGTACCATCAAAACTCACATCCTATATAGTGTCTTGGAGAAACGTTTAAAAAAATATTCGATAAATGTAATGAGAAAACTAAACGTGTTTTTCTCAAAATGATGTTTTTTAAATGGCGAACAGGTATCCGAATCAATTCTATAGATTTTAATAAATCTTGGCTCGTTTTGTTTATTAACATGTCTTGAATTGATCACAATATAGCCAAAAAATAAAAGTAAAACATTTTTGCAGAGGAAAGTAATAACAAGTACGAGGTCAATTTCGCCATCTGCATTTCAAAAATCTGTCTTTTTTTTGTATTGATTGGTTATTTCGTATCAAACTTATTGCCAATCCTGAGATTGGCGAGTCCATTTTTGGATAATCGACTTTTACGTCATCTACACACTACAAGATGTAACGAATACCCGGGAAAAAATGGATCAGATATAATTATATCTGAATCCTGTATGATTATATCTGGATCATATATGATTATATCTGGATCAAATATGATTATATCTGGATCATATATGATTATATCTGGATCATATATGATTATATCTGGATCATATATGATTATATCTGGATCATATATGATTATATCTG
>JAPYZR010010815.1:0-15431 GCA_030522945.1 Trichopria nigra
TCTGGAACATATATGATCCAGATATAACCATATATGATCCAGATATAGCCATATATAATTCAGATATAATTATATCTGAATCCATTTTTTCCCGGGAGTATGGTGGCCTCCCCTATACATATTTAAAAACGTTTGGGGCCCGTCTTAAAATTTACCAATCAGACTGAGACTTAATAACGCGTTGTTTTATCACTATTTTGATAACGTTTCTAAAGGGCGGTACAAGAAAAAATTTTTAAATTGCTACATTTACGATCAGCTTATATTATATATATATATAATACATTAGGCTGATCTTAAATGTGGCAATTTTTAAAATTTTATATATATTATAATAATGATGAGTTAAACAATATGTACAGTTAAATTGGGCCACTGTCCGAGTTTTCGCCCGAGATTCGCAGGAAATAACTAATTCAATTTCGAAGAATATGAAAATGACTGATCGTTATATTTTTAAATGAAACGCAATCGAACTGTTTTATTACCCAGATTTTTATTCGACATATAATTTACGAACCGTGCCATCAATTACAGTTGCAAAAAAAAAAAAAAAAATCACAAATTTTGCGATATTTTATTGTAAGATGATTATTAAAAAAAATATTGCTTCAAAAATAACAAAAAAAAAAAAAGATTTTAGAAACATTTTAGGTATTTTTTTTGAGTCATTCTAGTTCTATTGACATATTTGTTACGTTACTTGCTCTAATTGCGTTGGTTTATGGTGTTGATTTTTAATTTTGTACGTTTCAAAACTAAGCTATAAAATGATATGAAATTCGTAATCAAATTTCGGTAAATTTTGAAAGCAGTCTATTAATCTACTACCAATAATGTCTGTTGTAATAAAAAAAAAAAAAAAAAAATAAAAATAAAAAAAAATAAAATAAAACAGAAATTGATACGTGCCACTCCGCAAAATCATTGCAAAATTATGTTTTTCTGTGTATATTTGCTATATATAATTATATATACATAATATTCCCGTGGTTTATTGACATGCGTTAAAGGCGTTTACGCTGAAATCGGGAATTACGTGTACAAGAATGTAGGTAATATGTATATAGGTAATTGATTGTCTTCCGTTGATATGATATGACTTCTGCTATGTTGGGTGCAATGCCTGCAGTATTATAAGATACGTCCTCGCGGAAAACTCTGTTATCTTCGTAATAATTTCGGTAATTTGTTGATTTTCGCTATATAGCCATTCGAACAAAATGAAACTTTTACGTTTTTATTATATATATATATATATATATATATATATATATATATATATAGTATTTTGTACGTATAATCGTGACAATCGTGATATTTTCAATTATTGATTATTGTTATGTTTTTTTTTCTTCTTCTTCTTTTAATCTTTATATCAAAATAACGTTGAGGACTTTGTTGGTGGTATCGCATCGTTCTTCAACAGGATTGGTTAATGATCGGTGTGACGTCTTCGCGTACAGTCCGTCCTATAATACGAAGTATTTAAGCATGCCGCGAATGAGGGACATGAATTTCTCCTTATCTTATATTGTCTGGTGATAATGATCCGTTTTACTGCAGTTCCTAAATTCATCGGCCGCACGGACAGTACGGACAGTGAGTGTTCAGTTCGTCCTGAACGTCGCTACACCATTGTCATATCATAGGGAGTGTATATATAGGACAGCGTCGCACATGTTGGAAAATTCAAAGTGTTAAAAAGTCCTCATCGGATCTCCAAAGTGTCCTCGATCATTTTCGTGAACATCGGCTATGGGGAAGACCAGTGATAAAACAGAAACGGTTAGTGCCAGCGTCCATTGTTTAATTGCGATTTTTTACTTTTTTTTTTTGTTATTTTATGTCTTTCTAATGCAACGCAAACATTTCGGAGCACGTTTATTCTATTGTTTTATTACAAATATATACCGTACCGGATGCAAAATGCGAAAACCTTACGTAAGAGCGAAACGCGTGCTTGCATTTTCAATAAATTTTATTAACTCGCAGTTTTACGCTGCATTTTGCTGATAGCGTACCATAAAGGTTTTTGAAACATCATCAACAACAAGTGTATAAAGACTCGGAAATAGAAATTATACCGATGAAAAACTTATTTATAAAGTTTACGAAATAAATATTACCCAACTTTTCGAACTTAATGACGTACACAAATATATGTCACGATATCAAATTTCCGATTAATGGAAAACTTACAGTGTATATATATATACTGTCGGTCATAAATTACCGAAATTTTTTTGAAACAAATGTCATTGTTTAAATATAAGAGTATCTCCGGTTCTGATGTAGAATGAAAATTAAAGTGGGAGATAAAATACCATATATGCATAAATAAATATGAATATATAGTTTTAATCATTAATATTTTTTACATCAAATGCTATCGAGTGTGCAAAAGACGTTACAGGACTTTGTTTACAGACGGAACAGAGAAATACACGAAGGCAAATACTGAAAATCTTTGTTATTTTACAGCACACGTATTCTAAAATCCTGCCTCTCGTGTTGAAAATGATGATTTACCGTAGTACCGTAATCGCAGTTACTATAATTACCGTAATTGCCGTGGCTTTGAACAGATGATTACTTTTGTGATAATAGTTCAGAAATTCCGACTAGTGATTTTAACTTGAACGTCAAAGTTATTAATATTTTTATACGTCATAATTCGTATAAAATTTGGTTCATTTTCAGTTTATTTGTTTCCTTCGTATATGGATATATATATATATATATATATATATATATATATATGTATAGGTAGATGATAACATCGTCACACATATAATCGACACGTCGAACTCTCTTACACATACACAAACTTCCGTTTTACAAATTTTTTTTTTTCATATCATTTAATGAAAAAAAAAAAAAAAAAAAAAATGAGAATAATCTTTTTTTTTCATTAGTTAAAGTTAATAAATTATAATTTTCAATAATATTAAAAATGTTATTCGTCTATTATTTCGGCTCTTGATATTAAAAGGTAACTTAAAATATGTAAGAAACTTTAATCACGACATAATATCAGTTTCATGGAATAATTGATTAGCGATCGTAATCGGCACTTAATGATTTTGTCAATAATACGATTGACGTATAAGATTCTGGCCATAACAAGAATATATGGTACCTGATTGAATTTGTGTACTTGACCGAAAATTTAATTGTCCCTGATTATATCCGAACACTTTAAAGCTCCTTTTTTACGAATTATTCATCGTGCGATATATTCATTTATAAACTGTATAAACAAATGAAAGTTATACTTTAATTAATGACTTTATTCTGGCAAAATTCCATCGTAATCGTATTCTTATAATTGTAGTAATTTGCATGTAATTTCAATGAGTAAATTACTATACATTGTATATATTACGTATATAGTGTATCGAGTCATCCACCACACAAAGACCTTTTCTAACGTAGCTTTGTGGCGTGATTATATGTACCTGCATGGGCTGCTCCGTATAAAGGGGAGATCAAAGGTTCAAAGTGGTCAAATGATACATCTTTAATCCGTATACACTTTGCCTTTCACGAAATTCAATTATCTTTACTATATAGACATATATAGATTAGAAAATTAAATTCTAAGACACGATGCCGGATTTCTGATAACGTAAACGGATTAACTCTATTTTCGTTAATATTATTCATTATACAACTGTTTGATTATTGAGCAAGGATACATTTACAATACCACGTGTTTACACAATATCCACAATATCGTACATTCATAATAGAAGCATTACAGTTTTTTTGTTTCGTGATTACACTATACATTCGTGTCACATATACTTGATTTAATCAATGTTGGTACCAAACACGTTTGCCTTTTGATATAGAAATCCTGTAAATACATTCAGTCATAATAAATGCCATGACGTTCAGTCATGACAATGTAATAATAATAATAATAATAATAATAATAATAATAATAATAATAATTTTATAATCCAACATTCAAACATAAAATTGTTATACGCATTAAGTTATGTATACATTATATTTTTGATCATTATTTAGAAAATAAATTCTGAAATGGAACACGAACGTTATAGACACGTTTCATTGCATTTCAGCAAATTTCATTATATTAAATATATTTCATTATATACTATTTACATTCGACACCTTATCTGCTCATTTATGACTCAACGGGTGTAATTAAATATGTCTCATTATTATTTGATTTGTTACTATAATAATGTCCAACCGTACGTAATCACATATAATTAATTTTGCCTGATATATATGTGACGAGCCTTTGCGATAACTATTTGTACAATCACATATTTCTCTCGGCTTCTATCTATTATACAGTTGTTCCCGTCTGATTACACTGTATTAGACTCGAATAGAAATAGATTTGTCGAAAATGGTGTCAGAACCTGTTACGTGACCTTATTTACATATACGTAGATAGATACATCAACACCAGTAAAACAGTTCGAATGGTAATCTTATAGGTTAACCGTGTCCATAATGGTATCGGAAAATTGCACGTTTTCGCTACTGATGTTTTTATGGATCTCAAACATTGACTATATAGAAGCATCGAAACTGAAACAACACGACGGGCGATAAAGTTGAATAAACGAATGATAAACGTTTCAGCAATCTCCGTACCTTTAAAAAGCTTTATCAAAACCATTGACACATTTATCTAATAGATCAAAATTAGTTTTTTGTCGAGAAAAACAAAACCTACAATGAACTCTACATCCGTAATTTTAAAGGCAGATATAATTTCACTTTCGAGTCGAACTGCCACCTGGGGGTAACTATAATTAACCGTATACTTATTTGCGTATAACAATATTTCGAGCGTTTTCCTTTTGGTGTGGTTATATAGTTGTATAATTTTATTTTTTTTTATACGATTGAATTCATATTTGTCGTATGGATGTGATATATACCCAGATAGGAAAATAGCGTGTAAGTCCATAATTTGACGACAACATGCCGGCGACCTGTTGAAATCGGTATATTTTTGGCAATTTGCCATATATATATAACGTTGTCGCGAAATTGCGGACTCTCATGCTATTATCCTATCTGGGTAGAAACGTTATCTGCTGATCGAAGTAAATCTTAAAACTGCTACAGAATTCGTGGTTGAACATTGAAGTACTAATATAATCTTTTAGGATGGAAGTGGTATATAGAGTTATAGCGATTATTTATGAGTGTCAACATGACATTCTTTATTCGAATGATTAGGCACAAAAACTAAATCTTGACAAGAATACAATTTGGAAATTGTATCAAATTTTATAAATTTATACGTATATATATTATTTTTATTTATATATAGTATATACGTGCATATATATATATATACATTCGGTTTCAAGAAATAAATTTAAAAAAGTTTCCTTCTCACGTCCCCATGTTTTGCTTGTAAAAGTATCTTGAATGATATGACCTCAGCCTGATTCGCATGTTCATTTCATATATGGTTGCGATCGTCTTATGTTTGTCAATAAGTTGTCAAATGTTTGACCTAAAAATTGAAAATGAAAGTATTCGCTCCGCCTGCCAAGACCTCGACAAAAAATATATAATATCTATATATGTTTTCGGCTCAATAGGTTGATTTTATAATTGTCATTTCGGACCCCGAACAATATTTTTTGGTGTACATTTCCGTAAGGGTTATTAAAAACAATATATAGCATAGACAAAATTGTCAAGAAGATAAAAAGAAATAAATTGAAATGAAATGAATGAAAATTAAATAAAATATTTTCACTATACACATATATTTTAATGAATACAATATCATATTTGTTTTTAGTTTGCAAATTGCTCGGCGTCGTAATGTTTACATAATACTCTTGCAATATGGACGCTCGTGCTCGTTTGTGTATACGAAATAAACAAACAAATAAGTAAATATTTCATTTAATACTGAAGTCATGCATTGTCAAAGGCTCAAAGGTCTCGTATCGCAATTATAAATAAATGTTTTGTATAATGACCTTAAATACAATATGCCTGATGCAAGTGTTACGTGAAAATAAAGCAGGTCTCCTCGCATTGTCATTTTAAGGAGATTTCGCAAAATTTATATATCGTGTACTTATTCTTTTTCTTCTTTGCTTATTCGACGTAAATTGATACAAACCTATTATAAGCCGAGAATTTGTTTACAAACATTTCGCAAATCTCCGTCTCTATTTAGGGTTGGGAACAATTTTTCTCCAAAATTTTATCATCGATATATTTTAAATGCTTAAAATCTTTTATCTCTCATATCTTTAACCGCTTAATTGCAAATTCTATAGTAATAAGTGATACCGTATTTTATTCATATCCATAATAAATAGTATGAAGTAGAATAAATATAGTAAAAAGAGTTGTTTATTTATGCAACTTAAAAAAGAATATACGATAGAACTGATTATATTTTGGAATTCATGTATAACATCTTTTTTAACTATTTAAATATCATGCATATGTAACGATTTTTTAAACAATAATTATCACTCCTTATTCCCTGGTAGAAATGAAAACATTTCTTAGACAATTCTTAGACAGTTCAGATATTTACCATGTTAAAGGCATAGGAGAAATGGATAGTGTAAGAAAAAATCATTTAATATTTGAAATTCTTTTCACATTTATATGTTGAGATTCTGAATACAATAACCGGGACTTTTTTTCTGATACAGATAAAAATCTAATTTCTTTATCATTGAAGGAGCTAAAATTGATTGGGTCAGTTATACATTCGATGGACAATAAACATTCATTCACCTTTGTATTACTACTTTAAACGAAACAAAATAAATAATAATTGCATAAAGCTATATATTTTAAAGCATCGACAATAAATTGATAATTATTGTATTGAAAGATTTTATATAGGTAAAGTATCTACTAAATTACTGTAAAAACGTAATCGAGAGCCAAAAACTTACCTTCAAATTATATATAACAATAATGCAACGAAAAATACGATAACGGTTGTCGTTAGAAAAAGTCATCAAAATTCACATGGAAATATGTAAGAGCTGCCAAAAAATGACATAATGACATAATGAACAGTATGAATGTTGCGCCAATGAGACTATTGAAAAAAACCAAATTCTTAGTCATTTTAAGTCAGCTAATCCGGCACCCTGAAAAGTAGTAAAGTCACAATAAGGAAAGCCAAGAAGATTTTAAGATAAGCTCATGATCTCTTTACCACATCAGCCTTAAAAAAGAAATTGTTTCATACTTTGAATTTTCTTTATTCGTACTTTGAATACGCTAAACAGTATTAAAATGGATTAAATTCTGAAGCAAATTAATACATTTTTATCCAATTTAACAAATAGACTATGACATTAATTATATTTGGTTGCAAACGAGAACGGATATAGAATCACATTTGTATCGATAGAAATGAATTCATACTTGGAATTATATTATAATTGCGTTATAGAAATTATAAATGCGTTACCAAACACCCTTCGAAATTCATCTTCACTTTCAACTTTTAAGAACAAACTCTATATGGGTGGTTGATTTTAGAGGAAAGTGGTAACCGCCAAATAATCAGCGTTTCTGGTTTAGGTCAGTTTCTTTATACCCAGTAAACGAAAACGGATTAAAAGTTCAAAAAACGAATTGATGGATCAAGTACTGAATACGTTTCAATACGTAGCACATTTTAAACGGGTTGAATCGTCGTATTCACTATTTGTTCAGTCAATTCGTTTTCGGAATTTCCATCCATTTTCGTTTACTGGGTATATTCTAATGAGTCTATTAATCTGTCACGTGACCGCACTCTTGTAATACTCTATTCTGTACTTCGTTATTTTCGCATATTTCATTAATTTGTTTTAATTACCACATCTTAAACTTAATTTCTATATAGTTTATATATTATTTAGGATTTACATGGATTCCAATTTACAGTTACCAATTCGTAATAACGAATCGGACATGTATTCACGTGAATTAAAAAATCAAAATGCATTGCGGATAAAAATGATTCTCTTTTCCCAACGTACATAATTGAAAGACTCTCAAAATGAATGCATTTCATTACTTTTTTATCCATTTGCGATTATTCACTCTAAATTCCTTGCAGTGAAATTTCACTGTTATCAAGGTCACTTTTCACTTCAGCTTAAAGTCGCTGTAAAACCGCCAGTGGCGCGTAGCTTAACCTCAAACATCAACATTCACTTTAAAAGAAAGTGAAACTCACTATATTGCAGTGACACTCCGAATATTAACCTTTCACTGCAAGCAAAAGTGAACATTTGCACGGATTTTCACTGCAAGGAATTTAGAGTGTTGACATTTACAGAAAATGTTATTATACAAAGATTCGTGTTTCTTATACAAATCATTGAGATGGTTCATGCCCTATAACACATCTACACATATACCGTATGCAGACGTGCTACAGGAATCTAATTTCTTCACTAAATACATCACGTGTATCGCATTAAAAGTTGCAGAAGGAAGAAACACGTACTGGGAGGTTAATGATTCAATTTACGTTCACGATCAATTTATAAATTATCTCGGACGTTTGTATATATATGTATACATATATAATATCGTTATATGTGTGTGTGTGTGTGTGTATTTATTTGTATGTATATTAATTTCAACGGCTTGCAGACGAAGGATGTCTCCCTGGGGATCGGAGGACCTTTGGTGGAGTATCCAGAACGAGGCAGTTGGAGTTCACCCGTCGAATTCGTGCTCTCGTGTATCGGGTATGCCATTGGCATTGGAAATGTGTGGCGATTTCCCTACCTCGTATATCGTAATGGCGGAGGTAAGTGCAGGAAATATTCACTATTCAGAAAAAAAAAAATTTTTTTTTTCAAAAGCAGAAAATCTGTAAACAACGTTGTTTTTAACAGGGAATAAAGTATATACAAAGTTTTTATAAAATATTTTTCTTTTTTTCCAGGTGCTTTCCTGGTGCCGTTTGTCCTAATGTTGATAATCATGGGTCTTCCAATATTCTTTTTGGAATTGGTCATTGGGCAATATTCGCGCCAAGGGCCCACGGAGTCCTTTAGGCGATTGGCGCCTCTCTTCCATGGCCTCGGATACTGCACGATACTGGTTATTGCACTCGTAACGGTTTATTACATGGTCATCGTATCCTGGACTCTGTTTTACGTATTTGCATCATTCTTTCCAACTTTGTCCTGGGCTTATTGCGACAATGACTTCAATAGTGAAAGTGAGTGTGTTACAAAAGATAATAGAGAGATGAGATAAAGACCATTATATTGAACAAGAAACTGATATTTGTACTATATAGTTGGAATCCATTCGGCTGTGTATAAAATTTATATTTTAGAGAGAATTACTGTAGAAACAACTTGAAATCTAAATTCGTGATAGGAATAACAAATAACAAACGAATAACGAGTAAGAACGCAACTGGGCCAATGTTGTATCGTCTGTATATTTTGTTTGTTAATTAATTATACTTGAAATGTCAGTCTAATTTGTTTTATCTCTCATCAATTTCGGTACAATTTGTGGGAAGTAAAATGAAATATCAATGAAGTACCGCCGAGCAATTCATGGAATACTTTATCTTTATCATATATCACATTGATCGAGATATCAAACATATTGAACCATAATATAAAATGTTGTAACTGGAAGTGGTTGACGTCAAATCCGGTTTCAATTCTACTTCGAAAAGTCACGTATACATAGAATGAAGGCAAAACAAGAATGTATTTTGATTCATTCTTTTTTTTTTTTTTTTTTTTTTTTTTTTTTTTTTTTTTTTTTTTTTTTTTTTTTTTTTTTTTTTTTTTTTTTTTTTTTTTTTTTTTTTTTTTTGATGTTGATAGCTTATCGATTTTACCAGTTTATCTCGTCTGGCATATTTTTGGAAAAGATATATATATGTATATATTGTGTTGAAAATTATTAATTCAACGTTGCTCCAGTATATAGTGACGATAGATATGTCAGGATTGATCTTTGATATAGATACTTATCGTTTATCTACATTAAATAATTTCTTATTATGTTTTCCAATCATTGTATAAATGAAATCTAAATAATAATCAAAGAAAGATTCCTTGTATATATATAGGACATTCCATGAGAAGCGGGTCACTTTTTTGAGCAAATTTTTATATTATTTTCTATTATTACATTTTTTTTTTCATTTCAAAGTACATCGATTATAATTACTTTTACGCCAAAAAATGTGTTAAAAACCTAATATGCTACATGGATTTTGTAGATTTTTGTATGATCTTTCTAATGAAAAATATTAATTTATATATATAAATTATATAATTATAAATTATATATTTTCTTACATTCAAAAGAGAATTTATTTCTCTTTCACATAAAAGTATGACAAACTCCATGTAGCACGAATGTCTTAGACTGTCCCCAAAATGTCTCATAATGTCTCCAGAATGTCTTTATAATCTGGAGACATTCCGAGGTACTCATGGGGACATTCAGTGCAAACTCGACGAAATGAATATACGAGCATTAAAACAATGTCTTTTTTTCTCTTTTGTTTTCCAGAATGTTACAGCGGCCTTCAGGATTTAGCCTGTCAAGCAGGAAACAATGGAACCATATTCTTCAACAAAACTTGCACAGCGATCACGGATGTTTGCGCAAAGTATGGCTACATGTTCGGCGGTAACACGACCCATTGCTTCGCGAACGGTTTAAATACGTCGGGTGCGACGGACCTCCACAGCCTCTATCCACGAGTACTGTCGTCCGAGGAATATTTCAAGTAAGTTTTACGAGGGACAACAGAAAGCCGATCGTATCCGTATATTCCGACGTTATCAGAATTTTATATTATCGTCGATATTCGCGCAGCGATTACGTTCTAGGATTACGAGGAGCTACTTGGGAAAACTGGGGCGGTATGCGATGGGAACTACTGGGATGCCTTACCCTGGCCTGGACAATCTGCTTCTTCTGCTTGATCAAGGGAGTACAGTCGATTGGGAAGATCGTCTATTTCACCGCACTTTTCCCGTACTTTGTGCTCATCGCTCTTTTGATAAGAGGTACGATACCAATAAGATCCATTCATTTTTCCATTTACTTATCGGAGAGCGCCGATCGATATTAATTTAATGTCAAAATATATACAAGTCTGATAAAATACCGCCGATCATTGTATATCGCAGAGAAAGCCCCGATTACACATTTAATTATCGATTGAACGGCGATTGGTGCATGACGACGAAAACGCCACGATTAGTTTATGAATATCGGCATCATTATGTTTCCGCCAATAAATGGCAAAGTTTGAATTATCACTGATGTAATAAAGATTAGTCGTTATGTTATTTGAAGGCCTGTTGGCGTTTGACGGAGATTGATTACCCTACAGATAATGGGTTTAGACGTTGAATAAGATTTATTAAATATATAAGCGTTTAATAATAAAAAGATGTACGCTTTTACGTTGAATTTCTTTTGAAGGTGCTACATTGGAAGGTGCCGCCGAAGGTTGCTCTTGGTACATCACGCCGGAATGGTCAACGCTTACCAAAGCTACGGTTTGGGCCGATGCGGCCTCGCAAGTCTTTTATTCACTCGGAATCGGCTGCGGTTCCCTGATTACATTGTCAAGCTATAGCGCTTTTAACAATAATTGTCACAAGTAAGTATCGCGTTGCCAATTTATATTACCAATGAAGAATCCCTATAGTATTGCTGTCATGCCCGTATATAAATATAAAAAAAAAAAAAAAAAAATGTCGAGTAAGAAATTTTCAGATAATATCCGTTAAAACGTATGACGGATCGTAAAAACACTCTACTGTAACTGCAAATCGATTCTATATGCAGCGAGTGGATTTACATAATTTACACTTGATGAAAATTACCAATTAAACGTGCGTTAAACTCTGTATAACGGATTTATTTCTTCATCCGCTTTAGGGACGCAGTGATCGTGACGCTCGCCAATCTCTTGACATCGGTATTCGCCGGATTCGTTATTTTTTCCATAATGGGATTCCTCGCTCAGCAGATGCATTTACCAATTCACAAAGTGGTAAGAAGCGAGACTGGATTGGCGTTTATTGCATACCCGGAAGCCGTGGTACGGATGCCGCTGCCAAATTTGTGGTCCATCCTCTTTTTCCTGATGTTATTCATTCTCGGCCTTGGTAGCCAGGTAAGCCTTGCCTTCGTTTACATCTCTGATTGACGTCAAAGTTAAAATACAATGATAAAAGTTCATAAACATATGTACGACAAACGAAACAGACAAGGACTTTGATAAAATAAAGTTTTGTATTGCGATCACGAACGAATCTCTTGATTTCAGTTCGGGGGCGTGCAGGCGATAAATTCGACCATACTGGACCTGTGGCCGGAGCTCCGTAAACGCGAGAGTTACGTCATCCTAGGAATATGCGTAGCCGGATGGTTACTCGCCCTTCCGATGGTATTTGACGGCGGCATTTACCTATTTACACTGATGGATTGGAACACCGCCTCTTGGGCCATATTATTGATCGGTTTTGCCGAAATTATCGTAGCTTCGTGGTGTTACGGATGTAGCAAATTCCTTGATAACGTCGGGGAAATGCAAATCGTATTTGGTCGTTTCCTATATAGGTACTGGTGGGTGAGTTGGGTGGTGCTTGCCCCGATAACTACAATGGTAAGTCTGCAGCCTCAATTACACCTTAGTAATGGATATCATATATACATAATTTATGGATGGATCTCCATTCACATTCGAGCTGCTATAATTTACGTAAAAATGTTTACAGGGACTATTCATTTATCAACTGTACATGTACGAACCACCGAAATTCGGTGCATACATATTCCCTAGCTGGGCCAACAACATTGGACTGATGATTGGCTTGTCGACTCTGGCCCCCCTGCCCATTTTCGCGATTTATGAGCTGTGGAAAGGACCCGTAAGCATCGATCACTCGTATAACGAATATCAACTTGTTTCTTGTTTTTTTCTTTACAATTATAAACGTGTATTACGTGTGTATTTTCAGAGGGATTCGACTTTATTCAAGGCAATGTCTAGTTGGGGACCATCCGACAAGGTGACATTGGTAGTCAAAGACTCTTTTAATAATGCTGCCGAGAATCCTTCTTTCGTCCAGTCGTCTGACCCGCTGTAATTGCGACGCCATTTTTATACTCATGCCGAAGTTAAGCATCACATAATAAGTATGTCAAATATAGGACATAATTTTTATGGTTTGTACATACATACATACAAATAGATATATATATATATAAGTTTTCAAAAGCGCTCGAGAATTTTATATACGGGACTTGAAAATCGTTAAAAAGATAAAAACGTACACGCACAAATACAGACATCTTTTAGCGGTTCAACGTGTACATTTTGTTGCTCATCGTCTCGCGACTGGAACCAGCGATCGTTACTCAACCTTCGTCGACCAATTCAAATCCCTAAAGTCATTAAGATTAATGAGAAGTGAACATTTGGCAATTTTTATACCTTCTTTATATTGCGCGAAAAACAAAATGATCAGTTTTCACTTTTCACATATCTTAATGATAAAGTACTTATAACGTGTATAGGGATCGTGAATGTTGTTTTTAACCGAAAGCATAGTGTGTAATACTTAAAAAAAAAGAAAAATACTTATAAAGATTAATAACAACACTGTGATTTTTACTATATGCTTGAATGACAAGGAATGACTTTAATTCTGGATTAAAGTCCAGTAAATCCTACGGTGTAATATAGTATATATATATTTTCATATATATATATATATATATATATATAGTTTTTACTTGCGAGTTCACGTGAAAATTTTTAAGTTTTTTTGGTCGTGTTCTTTTTTGTTTTTGACGAAACGAGTACAATATTGCGAAGCAAACAGTTTTGGACCTTTATCAGCGTGAACTGAAGTACAATGACTCGTGATACTTATAGTCGGTGGAAGTCTTTAGACTCTTGTAAAAACGTCGACCTATATAACATGTATATGAAACGATGTACAATCGAAACAAACCTTGATCGGTTTATAACTATATATAAATATACTGTGATTAGGTCGATTTCGAGGATAATCTTTTTAATCTAGTCCCTTAAATACCGTTTTATTTTATTTCGATTGATTTGTATAAGTGAAGGCCGATTGAGAATTTTCGGTCGCATTGCCATATATTTGTATGATAGCGAATAGCCATTGTATTGCGATACGCGTAGTGAAGATGAATACATGTAAATTGTCTCTTTTATTTATTATCTACTAGAAAAATAGTGTAATAAAATTAAAATTAAGACCTAGTTGTAACGTTCATTCTATCGAATATTGTATAAATTTATAAAAATACAATCTTATATATACGTTAAAGTGTATAAAAAATCATTTCTGAAAGTGATTGAAGAATTACTATATAGGAATTTCTGAAGACAAGAATCGATGGTTATAATTAAGATTTATTATTAACATATGATATATTGTAGTAAAATAAAATATCGAAATCACGGTAGAATATATACGAAACCATTTTCGATTGAAAATCAAACGCCATTTCCAAGATGACCATTTTTTTTAGCTGGGCACGAACGATACACGTGAGAAAATGAAGGATTCTTCCTAATTTCCGTTCTGGAGAGTGGACGAGTTTTTCTACTTTACGGCGTGTTTTTTTTTTTTTTTTGTTCCAGATAACTTGTATATGTATATCGTACGATAACGTGTGCAGCAGCTACGTAACATTTTATCTAATTCCACGAAAAGTAAATCTTCTTCTCTTTTTAAACATCACTGATGGGGGGTCAAACTCGAAAATATATAAGTTCGAATTGGATTTTTCATCGTCGATGTTGATCTGATGGATCCATATTCAAAATGTAATTTGTAGTGGAAATCGAATCACGGTCCCGTTTAGATTTGATAACTTGTGCATGCAGACACATAGGAATTTTATTCAAATTGAAACAACGATGTGAGCGACGCGTACTTATATACATATATAAGGCTCAGATCAGAATGTGTGTGTGTGTGTGTGTGTGTGTTCAATCGATAGTGTGCGCAAGTACACCGTCGGCACATATATATAAACTCGTCCCGCCTATATCCTATATATCTACTTAATTTTATGCATGCGTCCGTTTTTTTTATATATATGTACAATTAATTATATAAGTATATGTGTACAAAACGGGTCGAAATTAAACACGGTCTTCAGTTTTCAAAATTATATGCATTTATTTAGTATAGACGGGCGGACGACAATATCGAACTTAACTAAGGCAACTAAAAAATCGAGAGCGAGATCGCCAATATGCACGCCTTGCCGTCGGGAACGCAACTGCCTGATGAACCTCGAGGAGCTCCCCAGCGTCTCAATCCAAAAACAAAAGATGATCTTCTTCCGCGCAACTTCACATCGATGCCGTCGATCGATGACCTTTTCGA
>JAPYZR010010822.1:0-18158 GCA_030522945.1 Trichopria nigra
TGATCAAAAAGAGAATTTTAGGTTTAAAAGTTACATTTGAAACGTTACTGAGATAGGACACTTACGGTTTCCGAAACGTTACTGCAACTTCACTGTGACGAATCGTTTAGCGGGTAACTATCAATAAGATTAGGTTTAAAAAAACCATTTTAGAGATGCGAACTTCGTAAATAGTAGCAAACTGGGGGACAATTTCATCATCAATATTTTAGAGTACTTGAAACTTCAAACGCGTTTTTCTCGAAAGAAAGTTTTTCCACGATAACTTCGCCAATTGCGATCGTCTTGAAATTTCAACTGCTTGAAAATAGAAATATCTCAGGATTGTATACGTACGGGTTTTTCGATCAATTGTTCCTAACGGTTTTTATAAGTGGTTTTCAAATTTTGACAAAATCCTACGTAGGTAGATTCATTTTGAGCTATATTTTAAGGAATTTTTTATTTTACAATGAAAATAGAGATCGGGAACGGTAAGCCCATTTCAGTTTCTTCATTTCGAATGTTTATAATTAAATTGTAATCCAGCAAGAAAAATTTTGACAATTATGTAACAGTTATGTAACTGTTACTTTCATTGATTGCAGGGAAGGTATATATAATACTAGTATTTAAGTATTTGCTGAAACCCCTGTATTATCCTATCCTTAATTCCTATTTAGAGTAAGTCCTTATATACAAAATGAGGCAGTTTTAGAGATCACAATGTAGTGATATTACACCCCTTAAATTCAATTGATTTTAATCAAACAATTGAAATTGCTTCCAGTGCTTAAAAAATACATCAAAAATAAGATACGATTATTAGGTTAATAATGTGATATCATGTGTCGAATCGTGTGTAGGTCGCGACACGAATTTTGCACGATATCCCCGATTACGATCTAAATCTAAGCTTTAAGTACGGGGAAATCATTATAATTTAATACAAGTTTCTCTTATTTTGCGATGTAATTTGTCTTCATTTCCACGAATTTGCAATCTACTTGAAATTGCGTCTGGATCATTTGGAGTAATTGCATAAATAAATTGGAGTTTTTTTGTTTTCGATTATTGAAAACTATCAAATTCATTCGAAATATTTGATTATCATGATTATTATGATGGTTTTTATGATTATCATTATATTGATTAAAATTGTTCTTCTTTTTTGGAAAGAGTACAAATTGAAAATCTCGAAAACTTTTGAAAGCTTGATTTGCGTTTTAAAAACGATGAAGTAATGTGAGGTCTAAATAAAAATTTGACACTTTAATTTATTGTTATAATTTATATTATATATAAAATAAATTAAAATTTTCATCTGTAATTTTATATATAAAAATATGTAAAAAAAATAGTTTATATAGATTAAATTTTTCTTTCGCGAATGCTTCACAACATGACGTATGAAATAAAACGCAACTATGTGCGTTTTTTAGGGCATTCATTATCACGGGACCTTTCTTTTACCATCAGCAGCTTTCTTTTATACCGCTGGCGGTATTAATCTGTCTTCCGTGCAGTTGAAATTCCCGAGATAAATAATTGGATCTATATCAAGTTGTGCGTTTTCCAACATTCAGATGTAAGCATTCGCTTCCGCTTAAATCATCAATTGTTTCATATTTATACCTTATATTTACTCTAACTCATGAATTATTATATTGTGGCTAAAAAGTAAAAAAAAAAAAAAAAAGATTCAGAGATAGAAGAAATATGAGATTAAAAACGAAAATGTTTAAAACTGAAAATGAAAAATATTTAGAAATTAAAAACATTAAATGATAAAAATCATTTTGCAACGGACAAAAATTAACGTAATAAAAAGAAAAAAATGACAGATCAAAAATAATTAGAACTTTTTGTCTGAAAATTTTTTCTTTTTATTTTGTTAAATGTTGCAAAATGTTTTGAAAATGCGCACAATCGTCGTATCATTTCTTTATTATCCCATGAAATTTTTTTTTTTTTTTTTTTTTTTTTTTCGAATGGCTTAAAATCGAGTAACATCTCGACGCCTTTGGAAAAATATCAACGACAGTGATGGCCCATTACAGCGTATAAGAGCCCTCATTGAGAAGATTTATTGTCCGAGGCATAAAATATTTGTTTTTCACTCGCGATGTAATTCGTCTCCATTACTTCCTTGCGGAATCCGCGCTTATACCACACCTCGGCCTTTGGCCTTATCTCAAAATGTATCTGTAATAAATTTATTGTGTACAAGTCTTCCATAACAGATACCGAGGCAAGTAGGCCGTATTGAAATGAATATAATTAGACGTTTATTTAAAGTATACATACGCGCAACTTGTACTTTATATTTAAGTATAGTAATACGTTAATCAAATTGGCTATATGACTTTAATGAAATTTGTAAAGTCGTTCGTTATTATAAACTGAAGGTATATACAGAGTGAAAAGGTATGGAAACACCCAAGGTATGGAATAACCTTCAAGTTTATCTCAAGGACAACTTTGTTTTTTTTTTTAAGTGGAAACCGCTCTTTTGTATTGCGACAATCGATAGAGCGGGAAATTTTACATTCAAATTGAATATATTGAAGTTATGAATCGGTGTTGACCTTAAAGGTCAATTCAAGGTTATTTAAAACTTAAATCAGTTATTAAAGAAGAAGCTTTAAACTCTAAAACTTTAAGAATTTTTGTTTAAGTTAACCTTGAAATGACCTTGATGGTTATCGTCAAGGTCAAAATAGAGAACAGTACGTAGTGCTTCTTTCCATACTCTCCATACTTTTTCACCACTCTGTATAAACGCTATATATTTGAAAAGTAGAATGAAAAATAAAATTTCGATATTTCGCAAAAATTAAATGTGGATTAAATTTTGATGAATGCCGATTGGACGTTTAATTTTTAATTGCATGTAAAACATGATCGAAGTACCACTAAAATCTGAATATAAATTGATCGCTGGAATAAAATGTAAATTAGCTTTTTAATTTACGATAATGTGTATATACCGGGCATAATTGCACGTCGTATGGTACTTGTTAGACATATATTCAAGTCTATACTATAAGTTTGCTTATTTGAATAATTTGTTGGGCTATATACACTCGCATTGTTAATAATTATGTATGAAGATTGTATAAGAATATTCTAATTAAAAACGGAAATAAAGTTAATATAATCCATTTTATCAATGTATTTGATATCATATCAGCAAAGATAAAAAAATGTGTTTAATTTTAATTTTTTATACATTTTTTAAAAATGTATTCATTATATACATTCCATACGAGACGTTTGTAGCAATTAAAACGATTACAAGTCGTATAAAGAATGTGAGAAATTCGGACATTCTTCATTTAATGCTGTGTATAAATATTGGTTGGCGAAGAAAATTTTCCAAGTGTCACGTCCGTATATATATGCGATGATAAAATTTCATGGGATATTTATTACGAGACGAGTATACTATATTACGAATGCTGACTTAATTAGCGGCGATAAGTCAATTTCTCTAGCGTACAATACTTGATGAAATTTATTCTCGTGTCAAATCTGAGTTTAATTTGAAAGATTTTTTTTGCGAATTTCATTGCAACACGAATGATGATAATCTGATAATCGATATTTTATGAGTGAATTGCCCATCGTCAGTATGCTAGAAAGATGAATCTAGTTTTGTAAATCGAAACGGAGTTATAGTATTTATATTTGTTTAATTCGGGTGTTTTTATGATGGACGGTTTTGAAAATTGGCATTTCAAAAAGTTCAGAATGCACAATTACTTTCGAATTGTACAACATTTAACAAGGGAAAATCATATCATGGCGCATGTATTGTGTTTTTCTTATTAAATAAGAAAACGTTTCCTAACCATCCAAAACATTTCTCTAACATTTTGAATAATTTAAGAAAGGTTTGATTTTTTTATTATTTATTTGATCGCACATAATTTAAAATTTTTATAAAAGAAGATTGATAAATGTAATGTTGACAATGTTTGTAGTCGTATGCAGGACAAGATGAAGAAAAACAATTCTTTCCATCAACCAAGATGTCGTCCAAAAATTTAAATATTACCAAAGAAAATGGCGGATTCAAGATGGCGGATCACTTGAGAGAAATTTCATAAATCGGGATTCTAAAAAACAGACGTATCTTATATAGAAATTGAAATTAAGAGAGTCTCCAAAATAGCCTCCTTTCCGCCTAATTAATCATAAACTTTATATGCTATCAAAAAAATCTGTAAGTATTTGTGTAAAATAAAAGGCATTTTTCCTATACTTTAAAATTTTTACTTCAACGCATCCTAATTTTTATTAATATGCACTATTTCATAGTGGCCGAAACAAAAATAGGTATCAAAAATGTGTTCGGTGAAAAGTTGTATTTTGGCTCAACTTTGAACTGATTAGATTTTGGGATATATCCATGCAAAAATGGTGGGGGGCAGGTCCAAAAACAAAATTTAGAATTTAGGAAAACTTGCATATCTCTCTCATTTTGCCGACAAAATTGGACAAGCATTCAAAGTTCGCAGTACAATACAATTTATTCTTTTTTAATTGACCGTTTACAAGTTATTGAGATAACCCTGATTTTCTACGAAAAAATAGAAAAATTCGGAATCTTGTTCTGACAAATGCGTTGCTCATGAACGAATCAACAGAAATGCTTTCACAAATTGTTTTTGGATATGCCCTGACCTAACTTAAAATTGATTAGTTTTTGGAATATATCCATCGAGTAGTAGAGTGGGGAACCTAGATCTAACTCACAATTGACAGAAGTAACCTCTGAGCTAATAAGTGTGTGTGTGTGCGCGCGCGCGAATTTGAATACTTCGGTCTAACCTGTGGTATGAGGAGAAGTTTTGAAAATGTTTATTTTCAATTAATGATTATTTGTGGGATGATGAAGGATCATATGTGATGATGATTGTAGACGATGTTGAATAGCAATTAATGCACGTTGATATGAAACATGATTTATTAGTTAAATTTTGCAACTTATATTGCATATCAAACTTTAATTAGATTTTAATTTAACTTTAATTTGTATATGTGTAACGAATGACGTGCGGGGGTCCAGGGGGCAGAGCCCCCTGGTGGGTCGTCGGCTGAAGGCCGCAGGGGTGAAGCCCCAGTTTTAGAATTTAATTTTATTAATATCAATAAATTAACAAAAATTTTAGAAACTGTGCAAAAGTATTCATTTGTTTTTGACAGTGAATACTTTTCAATACTTCCCCATTGTTCTCAATTCTATTTTTGAAATCTCAATACTTCTTTCTTTACTGGGAAGGTATATAGTCCAATAAAGATTCCTACTTATTTCATCCTATTCTATTATCCTATATATCCGTATTTCTATTCGTTTAAATTAATTTCTATTCCTTATTATTCCTTTCAATTTCGAGATACTTACGGTTTATTATAATTTTTATCCCTGATACACGAAATGTACGTTTAATCATATTTCTTTTTTTTTATCAAGGCAGCTTTCATGAACCTTTACTTAAATTTTGGGTTGAAGTGGATTTGAATCCTTTGTTGTTTCTGATAAAAAAGATTGGAACACAAATAACGGAACCAATAGTAAAATCGTGGCCGATACACTGATTTATTGATCAACTGACTTCAAGTATGCCGAGTGTATCAATTCTCAAATTCAATTCACCTCAAAATCAATCATCAGATTCGTATTCACGTGGCTTTGCGTCATCTGGGAAGAACGAAACCGGTGCAGTAATCCGCAAAAATGAATGCAGAATTACGAAACCCGACAGGTAACGCATATCTATGAAATAAGCAACACCAGCATCTCGATCAAGTGGATTGGAGCATTGATCTTTTGTTTTTTATACTTCATCGCTGGTGACGTCTTCTCTGCGATTTTTCAAGTTCGATGTCTGCTCCTGTTTTCACTCGGGAAAAGGCATTTGGCGTATGCGCGTATACATATACGTGTGGGATAAAAAATGGCGAAAGAGGGGATTTCCTCTGAAGCGAAGAATCATGAACGTCGGAACCGATACCAGTTTGCGAGGAGCGGACTTGATCCAGTCCCTTCGAATACGCGTCCAGCATGAGCGAGCCTCCCATGTTATTCCGGTGCAGAATCGCCGTTGTTCGATTCGTCGTCGTCCACTGCACCCCGTGACACCCTCCAATCAGTGACGTGAATTCAGTGAATAAGTGTTTCGTTAACTTGGATTTTTTTTCAATCAAAACCGATCGTTACGTTAATTATCTTGAATATCTTGAAAATCGATTGAACTTTTTTTTTTTAAATTACGAATTTGAACATCGATAATTATGTGAAAACAATCTCGAATCGCAGGGAAAAACTATGTGACGTGCGTTCGTATATGAACCGCAATTTCGGCCAGATTGGAAAAACGTTTCCGTTTCAAATTTCGAAAAAAAAAAAAATATATAATAAAGCCGAAACGTGGATTCGCGAGTTCTCATTAACGATCATGAGAATCAGAGCGCAGAAGCTGTCTTCCAGTTCTCTCGCCTTCCTGATCGTTTTTGCACTGCGTTTGGACACGATACGGACAATGGCGGACACCAGTGTCGAATCTACGGGCGGTGCGTATTTGAGGAACGTCGTCAGCGAACTCCAGAATATGAATGAAGTGTATTCACCGACTTATCTGCAGCAGGGAAATTATCAGTTTCTCGACCGGCGAACGGCCACCAAGCACGATCGTGATTTAATTCCTGCAGGAAACGCACTGCGCTATCGGGTAATCAATCTCGACCAACGCCACTCTACTTTTTGACCCATGAAGTGCGAACAAAAAAAAATGGACGATGGTCTTCCCTTTTAACAGTTACTCGTTCAAGGATATTTTTAGCTATTTTTTTTCTTCTAATTAGGGGCATTTGTGCAGAAAAATAGATTAAAATAGATTCGGCAGAGAGTTAAATTAATTCGACTATAATGAAGCCAATTCGTATATGCATATACATTTCTTCGCATTTAGATTCATGAAAAATAATTTAAAAATTAAATTCTATGCTTTTTAATAAATTTCTATTTGTATATACTTTTTTTTAATTCATTTAAATCCAAAAGTAATATTTATAAATTCAGTTCTGTTTCTTCGTATTACTTTAAAAATTAATAAAAATTGATCCAAATGCAACGAAAACATGGAATTTAATTTATAAACATTACGTTTCATCATTACGTAAATTGAAATGTATTAAAAACTATCCAAATATAAATGAAAAGGTATGATGCATTGAAGTACAAATATGAATTGGCTTCGTTATAATTGAACTCAGTTTTTAGCTCTAACGAATCCATTGCAATACATTTTTATTTGCCATACATTTTAATAAAATTGTTTTGTTTTTTATTCTGATTGAAAAACATGCAATTTAATTTATGAATGTTTATGTTAACATTACGTTAACATTAATTTTGAATTCGAATTTATTAAAAACTACTCAGATGTATAAATTCATTGATGAATAACATATAGATCTTCATTTACAAATATGCTTCGTTATAACTGAATTCCTTTAATAACTTTGCTCAATCCATGTAAATCCATGTTCGTTTGTTATATACAAATACAGTACAATTTTAATTGAAATGGATTCATCGGAGCTAAAAAGTGAATTCAATTATAACAAAGCATAATCATCATACAAATTTATTGAAATCTACGAATAATATTCACAAATTAAATTCTATATGCATCTCAATGCATTTATATATATGAATACTTTTTTATTAAATTTGAATTCCAAAAATAATATTTAAATGATCTGAATTCTATGCTTTCGATAAATGTGGATGTAAATAAATAATGTTTCCAAATTAAATACTCTGCATTTCGATCCAATGTTAAACCAAAATAAGACAATTTTATTTGTTTACAGCAAACAAAAATAGATTGAAATGAATTCGGCAAAGTGATAAAAACGAATCCAATTCTAACGAAACAAGTTTATATCTATTTATACTTAGATACAATCAAATATATTCAAAATCCAACTCCGAATCATGTTTATATTATAAATTAAGTTCTATGATTTTCTATACACTTGAATACATTTTAATACATTTTAATTGAAAAGTAATGTTTATAAATGTTTTAAATGCATTTGAGTCTAAAAATAATGTTTTCAAATTAAATTATAGGTATTTCAATCCTTATTAATCCAAAATATAACGATTTGTATATACCAAACAAAGCATGTATTGAAATGGATTCGGCAGATTGAAAAGATGAAATCAGTTATGACAATAAATTTATACCTACACTTCAAATACTTGCTTTTGAATTTAAATCGATGAATAATATTTAAAAAGGAATTTATATTTGAATAGTTTTTAATATGTTTTAAGTCAAAAGTATAATGTTTATAAATTTAATTCTATGTTTTGGATGCATTTGGATCTAAAAATAATGTTTCCGAAATAAACTGTATGTATGTAAAACCATCGTAATCCAAAATAAAACCATTTTATTTCTATACAAAACTCAAAATTGGATTGAATTGGATTCGCAAGAGACAAAAATACGAATTCAGTTATAATGAAGCATGCTTGCATATCTTAACTTTTTAGTACATTCGTTATCGTCTGAATCCACGAATAATATTCGTATAAATGATATTCCATGCTTTTCAATTCATATTAATGTAACATTTGTCAATTTTATGTAATGATTAATATCAATTAATATTAATATTAATATGAATTGAAAGGCGTAGAAAGTTATTGATAGAGACAATAATTTACAAATTTTTCTAATTTATTGAAAGACAAAAATGTATAAATATTATTTCTGGATTAAATGTATTCAGAATTTAATGCATTTCAATACTTTTTTATCCGCATGTGAATTCTGTACTTGTCCCTCAATTTATGGATTTATTATTTTTTTTATTTAAATGTATTTGTATGTGTTGTCTGCATTGTTAAAATTTGAGAATGACACTTTTTTATTCAAATGTTTTCAAAACGATTGAGAATTATTCTATATACTTTATAAATTTTCATTATTTATAGATTTGCATATGTGTTCAATCGTAAAATACTTCATTTATAAAATTCAATTAAATAATGCATTCACTGTGGATAAATTATTTGTGCATTCGACACCATTCATCGAAATGGACAAACCATACCAGCAGAATATAAACCATACTATAAGTCGATATATCCTAATAAGTATATTTAAATAAAAAATACTATTTATGCAAAAAATTACATAAAATAAAAATGTTTTTAATTGAGATCCCAATAAACCAAGATGCATTCAAGTACCAGAAATATGATTAGGAATGATAGAGTAGTATTTTGGACTGAGTTTTGGACTGAAATATGTTTTCAGACCATTTTGGACTGAAAACGAATACTTCTCTATCATTCTATTTCTGGTACTTGAATACTTCTTGGTTTACTGGGATGAATTAATGCTTTAATATAATTTGGAAACATTATTTTTAGATGTAAATGTATTGAAAAGTATAGTTTAAATTATATTAAAATCATTTTTTAATTTTATACTCTTTTTTCACTTTTCCCAATCCATTTCACTACAGTTTCATTTATACTAATATTTTATTCAAAATTTTCCTCGATTAAAATTGATTCAATTATTTCACATTTTGAATTTACTGTTCGAAAGTCCCAGCAAACGGGAAGGAATTTAAGAAAAATTAAATTCTTTTAAATCTAATTTATTGTTTTAACAATACAGGCAATATACATACAAATACATTTAAATAAAAAAATAATAAATCCATAAATTGAAGGACAAATACAGAATTCACATGGATAAAAAGGTATTGAAATGCATTAAATTCTGAATACATTTAAATCTAATTTATTGTTTGTCAAGAAAAGCAATTAAGAAAGATTCGAGAAAACAACATTCGAATCCTTTTAAATATTTTTAAGTCTTCAATTTTATTGATCCGAACCTCCAAATTAATTAATAAGTTTTCAAAGAATATAAAAACTCAATGCTTTTATTCTTTTTCAAAAATTCAAAAGCATTCGGAATAGGAAAAGATTCACATAGGTCAAGAAATTGGGATTCAGACATCAACGATGGAATTCTAATTGAATAATTTTAATAATCCTTTAGTTTCATTTCATGAATTAATTTCAATCGTCTAGAACGTACTTTTATAATAATTATTTTGAATAACGGTTTTTGGAAACCACCCCTAGTAGAATTTTGAGCGTGACACTTTGGGCCCCAGCCGGAACCCTTACTTTAATAGGGATCCCGGCCAGGACCCGATGTGTCACGCTCAAAATTTTGTAATAATTATAATTTGAATTATTGCTTAATAAAAATGTATAAATCGTTCATCTTAAGTATCTGATGTACGCGTATACACAATCTATTATTATTAAAGACGCGGTAGGATTCTCCGGAGATACGTGTGCTCAATTAGCCATGAAACGTTACCTTATCTTTCACGAAGCACATGTACCATTCATATTCTCATTCGTTAGTTCCATATAGCTTGTAACGTTTCCTATTTTGCTTTTCCTCCGAACGGTAAAATTTTGATAATATCAAAAATACTTATCTTCGTCATTTTTCGTTTTTATTTGCATGTAGCTATATTGGAATTTGTACGTTTATCACTCTAATATAACTAGGACGTTCATTTAGGAATTCTTAATTGTATATATGCTGCTGCGGCATCTGGCCCTATACTGACCATTATACCATTGAATGTTGGTTCTCGTTACGCGAGTATTCCTTTTTATTGCCAACATAGAAATCAGAACGTACTCGAAATGTAACAAAAAGTGTCATTAAAGTATAACCAAAGTGTACCAAAAAAGTTATTTAGTTCTACGGGGGACACGTATACAGTATAACCGTTCTTTGGACCCCTTTAAAAGTGGACGTCCAATCTGATTTTGACCAGGGGTACAATCTAAAGTCCACGTGTATTGTTTATATATCACCTTTTCGTCCCTGTGCTGCATCATGGAAAAAAATATATTGTTGGGACAACCACATATACTTTAGTTGCGACAACCATACTATATAATTGACACAACCATTCGTATGGTTGATACAACCATATAGGTTATTGATCCAACAATACTTTTTTTGTCGATGTAGTATAACCTACGCACAAGATCACGAACAGGCATTTCTTATTGCATTTTTATAGGTTTATTATGACGGGAAATTCGGACATTTGATTAAAAAAAGCCTTTGGTAATTCTCTTTCGAATGATCAAATAACAACTGTATGGGTGGAAGTAACACGTAAAACTTATATCATTGAAAAAAAAATTTTTTTAACGAGTACTTTAACGAACCCTGGCGTTATCGGCGGATATATTATATTCGAGCCATCAGTAAATTTACAGTTAATAATATTTATCCGTCGCTGTCGGCATATTTTATATTAATATACTTATTGAACAATTAGGTCTTTTGAAACGGCTATTCGACCGCGTTTCCGTCTAGTGACGGACACGATGTTGATTTAACGTATTGAATGGCACGATATAATCGTAACCGGCAAATAAGTACTGCTAAACACGCGTAACGTCCTATAAATATAGAACATTATATATACGTATACAGTATATCATGAATATATCGATGAAATAATACCGTGATGTTCGTAAGAGGTAATAAAAAAAAATAAAAAAATAAAGTGCATCAATTACCCCGTTTTACTCGGGCCGATCACAAAGTTATTTGCGTCCTGGAATTTTACTTTCAATTTTTCATCTTATTTGCTCTTAGCTCTCCATTTATAATGTAACGCTTCATTAATTTTCCGCAACGATCAAGCGGCACTTGACCACTTTTATTTTGCGGTATATATAGGTATACGGTTACTTTTTTTAACGCTCTTCATCTGCGTTTTCTCGATTGAAAAACTTTTCTCTTTATGAGAAACATACTACGTTTTAATAACAGCTTTGATAATCTTATATTATGTGACGAGCACAGTAGTAAAACGATTAACAAAGTATTCTTATTTTTATTATGTTCAATTATACGGTACGATGGACCTGCATATGATTGATATCGATAATATAAAGAATTTGATTTTTGAGACATTTTATTTTATATATACATTATATATATTTTTTTTTTTATTTTTACATTTTATACTTTTTTATATAGATTTTATTTTTTTAGAATATTATTTTGATGATGAACTTCGGAAAGCTATTTTGTTTCATAAGCTGATAATATTGTTTCGACTTTTGGTATAATTGCAAAGTCGAATCATGTAAAATTGTATACATAAAAATTCCAAAATTTATAGCTCGGAAAATGAATGATTGAAAATGATAATGAACTTATTTTGATTGAAATTTAATTAAACAATTTTTATTTTTATTTTTAATACGTAAAAATGTAATTAAAAATCTATAGGGGATTTGCCCCTGCGCCCTCCGACCGCCAACCTCTATATATATGTATATATATAACTTCACTTTGTTGATGCAAGGAAAGATAATGTCTTATACTGTTTTGTCATACTATGGTTGATTTTCGCATATATATGGATGCGTTATGTTCTGAAACAATAGACATTTGCTCGATATCTGAATCTGATGGTTATCGATAACCTTCAGATTCGATATTTTTTCCGCAAATTTTTAACTAATTTTTTTTTTTATACTAAATTGCGATAAAGTTATGCGTGCGTTTAAAGCTTTTCGTGATAATGATTATCCTTCCCCCATCGTTTTAGTGCGATATAACCCAAAAACTTACCAGATCTAAGTTGAACAAACTTACAATTATATGCTCCACGTGCATTTTCGGATACCCATTTTCGTTCGTGACCAGAGGGCGTATAGTAATGTACCTAAAAGATCATGGGCAGACATTTTTTTTTAGCAGTGTTAGGTTCATTATGTTGTGAAACAGACATTTGATGAAAAAAATACATGGTCATTTTTTTCCGAGTGACCAAAAGCAATACTCCGATCCCACTTTTGGTATGGGTGGAAGTAAAATTAATATTTTTAATTCATAGAAAATCCATATTATAATAAAGAATAATACAACTGGAACATAACTTATACCTACGTATGTATATCTGACCACATTTTAAATTTACATGAATTGTAATAGATTGAAAAATTGAATGCGTTTTAATTAACTCGTTAGAAAAAGTACCAGAAAGGTATCAATTTGTAACCCGTTCAGATTTTATCAACTTTCTTTCGGTGCATTTGTATCCGCTTAAATTACAATGATGAAATGCAATAAAAAAAGGATTGAAAAGTGAAATCTTGGATTAAAACGGATAAAAAAGGATTCATTTTCTATATAACGAATATTTCTGAAGTCTTATATGTTAATCCAAGTTTTGACGTTTTAATAATTTTCTATACTGTGTTATAAAATATTAGTATATAGTATTCAATTTTTTTTTTTCTTTTCCAAACGAATTTTATTTTCGAATGCAGGTAGTGCAATTTTCAATCCATTTTAATCTTTTATTTTATTTTCAATGCGCATGCACCATGAATTTTTAAAACTTGTCATGAATTAAAACGGATTTAAATTTGGAATCTATATCGACCAATTTTACTTAGCAAACAGAAATACCAATTAAAAAAAAATACAAATTTTAAATTCTTCTAATTCCGTTTCTTGACCACGAATATTGAAATATATTGAATAGAATTGAGAATATAAATATAAATTTATTCCTATTCTTATTAATCTCCATTGTCTATTCGTAGCAAAGAATTGGGATGAAAAGAAAAAGGCATGTACAAATTATATAAGCGGCTTTTTCCTTCATATGAATTGAAAGTATAATTATGAATAAAAATGAATTTACTGAATTTTATTCTATTTAATATAATTATATTTAATATATGTTAATCTTTTTTTATTTGCTGGGTAATTATTATGTACTTATTTGGTTGAATATTTATAATTGCATTAAACAAGGAACACAAAAAATGAATTTCTTCAAATTTACAAGTTTCAGGAAATATATGCCCATTTTCCTGTAACAATTGCGAAAAATAAATGTGGAACTTGAAAAGTAGAGATCCGCTTCTTCTATATATGTAATATTGAAAATGGCCGCTACTAATTATTTTAAATCAAACACATCATACACTAGATGTACATATAGTATATCATTGGAAACTAGACAGTAATGAAAACAGAAGTTCTGAACGTATTCGTAGATGATTATTAAAAAAATAAAAAGAGATTTTTTTTCTTCTTCCGAAAAGGGTACAAATGGCTCCAAAAATACGTAAAAATGTAAAATTCATAATACAACACCATAATTAATTAAATTTTCACGACAATAATTAAGAATAATGCATAGCGGAGTAAAAAACACATATCTCTTCAATAAAATGAATTCTCGCTGTCAACGACTTCAAAGTAATCCAACAATGACATGAAAAAATAATGAACGATTTTCTATACTCGGAAAATTTTTGGTGGCCCAATAACTGTTCTACATCCATTTTGCGAATATTAGAAAATCGTTCATTATTTTCCATGTCATTGTTGGACTACTTTGAAGTTGTTAAGAAGTTGAAAACCGCGGGAAACCATTTTCCGACGAGAAAGATCCTTTAACCAGGCTTACATAATATATGCGCAAAATGGGTGTCCAGTTATTGGGTCACTAGAAATTGAAATTAAAGTCTCATTAAACTGTGAATGTAGTTTTTATATTTTAGTCATAAAACTGGTATAGTAAATTTCGCTTATATATGTTAATTGGTTTTTCTTTAATTACGCACAGAGCTATTAAAAAAAATAATAATAATAAACAAATAGAAATAATAAAACTTAAATAATCAAAATTGTATTTCAATTTCAGAAAGTACCGCTTCATCCACTGTTGGTGCAAGGTGCGAAACAGACATCGACGGCTCTGGCCTACACCACTGCTGAACTTGCGGCGATGTACTTGAAAGCGCTTCAACAAGGGGCTCCCTCGAATCTTGGCAATTTCTTGGCAGCCCTGAGCAATGGTCAAAGTCCAAAAATCGTCAACGCTCCAATGGAACGTCCTCAACCCATACCTCAAACTATACCTCAACCCATACAATTGCCACTCGACAGTCAACCGCAGCAGTACGCATATTTTTTCTACCCTTTGAACTCGTTCAGTCACAAGTTACCAGAAAACTACATCTTCCAGCCATTGGTAAATTCTAATTAATTTTTCGTATATACCTTATTATAATAAGGTATCATATATCATCTATAATATATGTTAAATTATTTCTGTTCTAACGAGACATTGTTTCTTATTCACTTTCATTTACTTTTGTGTAAGCTTCGAAATTTATCAACATTTCCCACGTATAGCACGAATATTTTAGAACGTCCCCAGAATGTCTTTATATTCTGGAGACATTCTGAGGACATTCAGTAGTGTTATACGTGGGTTTTTTTTTGTTCAATTCTGCGCGGCGCTTTATTCAGTCTTTTATTTTTTCATTTGTTAATTTTAATCGAATTGTTGAGTTTTCTGTTTTGTTCGATTTCATTGCGTTTGTCGGTTTTGGTCCTTTTTTGGTAATTTTTCAAAAATTTGTAAAATTTTTCTTTGTCAATAGTTTCTAAATTTCTTGGAATTAAATTTCACTATTTAAGAGTGACATTTCACTCTTAAAGAATCTCCAAACGGATTTGGATTTTACACTCCAACATGATAGATGTTTGGAGTGTAAATTCTTCGACTCACTCCAATGTAGCGTGAAATTTCACTCCATGAAATTTAGAGAGACAAGTATTGTACCTTTCAGTTTTATCAGCATTTGTCCTATTTCATATATATCAAATTTAAATTCAGTATGACGAATACCCAACATTTTAAAACGGAGTAGGGTAGATGGTGTTGAAGCTCCTACTTATACGTATTCGGCTGTGTATACATTAGCTCTAAATTTCTTGGAGTGAAATTTCACTCTACAAAGAGTGATAATTGACTTACCTTTGTAAAGGAGTGAATTTTCACTCTTCAAGAGTGATATTTCACACTTATTGGAGTTAAATTTCACACTACAGTGGAGTTAGTCGAAGAATTTATACTCCAAACAGAGTGAAATGTCACTCTTAAAGAGTGAAAATTCTTTAAAATCTCCATGAAATCTAAAGAATTTATAGATGTCAAAAATATATATTTAGAAAAATTGCTCGGATGGACTTTCATGGTGTTTATTGTCTATTCTCATTCATAAAAATTCGTGATAACATCCCATCCCCCTTCCATTTCAGTATGGATATATCCCAAAATCTAATCAGATCCAAGTTCAGTCAAGACACACCTTTAAAAACAATATGGAATAGATCGGAAGACTACTTCACATACACATACACACACACAAACACAAAAACAAACACACACACATATTTTACAAGTGTTTTAAGCACTCGTTGGTGAATGTGATCCGAAATTGAGGAAACTACGCAAGTTTGTAAGAATTTTCCTACAAAAAATGTAGATGGTTTTTTCATTCCCCCTCCTTTAATTATTACTTGAAGGATATATTTCGGCTTCTTATATGATGTAAGTTGGGCTTGGACATATCCAAAAAGAGGTTATTAAAGCTTTTCTGTTAATTTGTTCGTGAGCTAGAGCTCGTCAAAATTATATACCTAAAAAAAAAAACGGTTTTTCGAGTTCCCCACTGTAATACTTGGTGGATATATTCCAAAAACTAATCAGTTCTAAGTTAGGCCAGGGCATATCCAAAAATAGTTTATGAAAGCATTTCTGTTGATTCGTTCGTGAGTTACAGCGTTAGCGCAACGAACGAATGTGCGTAAGTACAGACTATACAGGACACAAATTTTTAATTTTTGCGTTTTTGGGTTCCTTATGGTCTGAAACGTGGATATTTGATAAAAATAGAGGGTAATTTTTTTTTGCCAGTGTGACCAAATTCAATACTTCTATACTTCTTCCGACCTACGTAGGTACGGTGCGGGTCAAAGTAATTTTTCTCTTCGAAAATAGGTTTTCGTGTGACTTCTTTTCGAGTAACGGTATATAGATGCACTATTTAAACTCTATTTACCGCCAAGAAATCGAATTGATGAACAATAAATATAAAATTGAACATGAAAAAAATCGATGAGTGGCATTGATTATAATCGAGACGCACTGGAAATGATTAGCGATATTCATTTATGTACGAATTACACCTGTAAATAAGCATTGTAAAAGTACCGGCGTTTGTTAACTGTATTCTGGAATGCGACTATAATAATTTACGTATATTAGGTTCCTTTGAATTAACTTCAAGATATTAATTAACTGACAAATAATTGATTTGGTATATTCGTACGAAATAAGTTTACCGTTTATTTCTTAGTGTGTATTATTTTTTTTCTATTTTTTATAATGTGTAAGTATATATATATCTTAATAAAATTAATGAACGTTACATTTTTATTCTTTACGCTAACTTTGTCAGCTTCTATGCTTTATAACGGCTGCCATTAATTTTTCCTTCCACTCTTTCTCGCGACTTTATTATTACTATATATTTATATATTTTTATAGTTTTCAAGTTTTTACATTTTTTAAAAGTTTTATTATTTTTCAAAGTCTGTTATTTATATAAATTCTCATCGAAGTTTATTTATTAAATGTTAACAATTTTTGGTTTCTTAAATTTACGTTTTTATTTCGCCATCTGCAAGTTTTTATAAAATTTAATTATCGCAATTTGTTATAGTTGCTTCCCTTATAAAAAAGTATCTCTCAACATCCATTAATCTCCCTACTGAAAATTCCCGTATAGAATCCTTTTTTCATTTTTTTTTTCATTTTTCAGGCGCGAGTTTAATATCTCGACATTATAGTTGGAATCTTCTTCTATTCCAAATATACTTCCGAATTTTCGTAGAGTTTAATTATATGACAGCGACGATTTGGAGTGTTATTGAATACTTTCAATGATACAGCTTCTGATCAATTTTTTTGAATACGTTACAAAAAAATACAATATGTATGAATATCTACGAATGTGTAAAGTTACGCTTAAGAGGGTTCTAAAGTAGAATCGTTACCGACTGAGCTTTGCAACAATAAAAGTATAAATAACGAATTATTTAAACATTTATTTTTAAATTTGGGCTCTGGAAGGGTGATTCTACATAACATATACAATCACCAAAAAAATTCCAGCAGAAATCATTCAAAATTAAATGAGAACTTTT
>JAPYZR010010825.1:0-21132 GCA_030522945.1 Trichopria nigra
CGTTGAAAAATCGTTATTTTGTTAATGAATTAATGCAATGAATAATCAATGAAAAATATACGTTTAAAAAACATTTAAAAAACATTGTCTGCTATTAGGATAATCAGCTCGTGATCTATAAAACATTAAAAAATTATTTAAAATACGATTTATTATCAAACATTAGAAAGGATTAAATAAAAAAAAAAACAATAATTTCTCTTTGGTCAATAGATTGATTTATCTTTAATAAATATTTATTTAAATGTACGAGCTGAAAAATGTGCTTAAATGACAAACAGAAAAAGATTTTAAACGCCTCATTGTGATATTTATCATCAGTAAAATTTCCAGATCAATGCAGAGAACTATTAAAAAACAATTATTCTTTTAATTATTACATTTAACTTTCAGTAAGAACCATTCTTTTGTGCAATTGCAGTCTTTTTTTAATGTTAACAGGAATTTGTAAACATAGTTATTAAACTACAAAAACGCTGGCAGTAAATTTAATTAATTACTAATTAGATGTAATAATTCTACAATTTAATGTAATTTCCTAAGAAATTCCGATTTCTGTTTTATAAAATAATTATTATGTTATTTCAGTTATTTTCGAAAATCATTTAACTTCATTTAGAGCATTTAAAAACTACTAAACTCGTGTCTTACCTAATGATAAAAGACGTTTTTTTCAAGAAAATACGGGAGGTTACGGAAGGAATAAAAAACGCATCCCACAGTAGTTCAAGTTAAGTGCGAGAAGAAAAGAAAAGGGAAATGCAGTCTATATTCATTTAGTGCATTTTCTCCTTTTGGTTTTCGGCGAGCTATTACAACGAGCTAAACTCGTAGCGACGTGCGAATCAGAGAAACGGCGTTAAAGGAGGAAAGAAACGAGGTACCGGAAAATATATGTGAGAAAAGGACAGGTATGTAAGTAGCTTTGTAAACTGCAATACGCGGAAGGTCGTGCCCGTCGCGAAACGATATATCGCCATGGCCGGATTTGTACTAAAGAATTTGCGAATGTTATTCCTTGACCTCTGAGAACGTCAACTTGTGCCTCCAATACTGCGTGCACTAAAACTGACTATTTTACGAATAGATCGGTGCATTCGATCTTAAAATGTGGTATGATACTGAAATCGTGCAAGTGGCATTCGGGGCAAGTCGAAGCGATTTACCCTATTTGGAAATGCATTAAAGGTTCGTATTCGGGACCATAAAGTAAATGGTACTATTCAAATTAGCCAAGTAAGATAAGTTTACCTTAATCGAAAATGTTGGTTTTGGATTTGTGACGAGTATTTACTTCTCGCTTTATTTAAGATTATAATTGTTAAATTATCTTAATTCAAACTTCAAGATAAAAGCCTCAGAGCCAAAATTTATTGTAGCTATTCTACAGAACCCCTCTTCCGCTTTCCACGATTTAATATTATATATAGTAATTGTCCTTTCCATTACCAGAATGCTTGCGTTCACTGACTTTACTATCTAGAGGTCACTTAAGACGAGCCTGCCTGTTTATTCGTTGTACTAATTAATATTGTTTTTGTGATAACAACTTTCTCCACAAAATTTATCACCATTTGCACGCGTTTAGTGCTGGTTTTATCCCTGTCGTATTCATGAGATTAGAGCCGTGACCCCAGACAGTATTATTCCAAGCCATTTGAAAAACCAAATGGCAACGTTCTCTGATTAATTTTTTAATTTTGTATTCATTTCTGTAAATTAACTACGTGAGCAAATTAGAAATCAAACAAATATTTTTTACTCAAGTTTTAGAATATAAACAAACTGAATATAACAATTGATTGTGATTTAATTTCTTGATTTTTATATATTTCAATATCTACTTACAAATTAGTGAAATCCATTAAATAATGTCATTCAATACTTTCTTTTATATTATATGCTATTATTCTATGAAGTTAATCCAAATTTACAATTTTCTTGGATATAAAATCTGAGTCAATCGTGCCAATAAGTATTATTTTTTGAAATTGAAATCAATATCTGACCCTTCGAATACTCGACTGCAACCATAACCGATTCACCAATCCACATTTACAAACATGTTATTATTTTATATCCATACAATGTATATATGGGAACCCCGAGGCACTGTTCCAATAAATATAAAATGAATATGCAAGTTGCATTATGCACAAGCTTTTGGATGAAAAGCCTATTATGAAAAGCGGAAGTATTTTCCCAGATTGTAAAAGCGGCTGGAAAAGCAGTTCACGGTACTGTAAAATCTGAATACGAAATAATCGTTTACTACTACAGGAAACATTAAATTCATTGAACATTAAGTTAAATTATGCGCATGTTGTATAAACAAAACATTAAATATGCTGCATTAATTGCAATTCATACTTTGGTATGTGCACTAATATAGTATATTAATACATCAACAAGGAAATTCAAGAATACAACAACGTAAATACGAATGAATACTGTTAACGAATCGTAGATCACAAAATTCGGAAGTAGATATTCCTAATAAAATTAGTTGGCTCAATTATTTTCGTTTATGTTTATATGTCGCATCGAAGTCCTCGTTAGAGGACACCACAACACAATTGAACTCAACGAATCTCAAAACTAACTAATCTCTCACAGCCGACCACGCTTAATGCTTGCCAGACATAAACGGCCATCCCATGTTCAATCCTTCGATCTTTCCCGAAAAATCAAAACACCGTTCGACGACCTCCTGGATCCTGGCGGGAGCCTTCGTTTACAATAACAATAATAACGAAACTCGTTGAAACTAATGTAGTTCTTGTGGATTGTTTGAAGCACATTGTCCCTACCAAAATAATAAATACATGCATGATATGTAAATAATAGAACATTTCATAATAACTTACAATTTTAAGCATTGCATTTTTTATATGACCTGAAAAGCCATTAGGTTATTTCAATTTCATATTAATTAAATCAATTCTCATTTCTCCGCTTTTTAGTCGAATAAATAAAAAACGAAATGATACATTATTTGCATACTGCTACATTTCATTCGTAATTAAATTTCTCCTGAATGTAGTTCGACTAATAATAGATCATTGCTCTAAGGTGTGCAAAAAATAATTCGAATTTTATAGCAGCATGCTAAACTGTGCCAAGTTAATATACCAACTAAAATGATTTTCACACATTTCGCGTTGATCGCGAGAATTGTGCGAAGCAGTAGGTATGTAGAAAAACTCGAAAGCCTGATAGGAGCTCTCAGGATCGATCGTGTTCCTCTGCTCTCGAGCTTCGATTAAACGTTTGAGAGCTTTCTGTAATATTTTTTATGAATTGAAACGTGACTTCAAATTCAATTTTTCCAAGACTAATAGTAGTATTAATTCTAAAGGTTAGGATTCGCAATCTTAAATAAAATATTAAGCAATAATATATAGGTATTACATAACAATAATAAATCCAGAAATAAATTATAGATATAAATCAAATTGTTTTATATAACTTATCTACGTATTTGTTCTTGTTATTATATATTATTATTTATTTCATTATTTAGTTCCCCTATTAAAAAAAAAAGTCCTCAATTCTAACATTCGGAATGGGAAATGAAATAGGCATTGAGATAAAAGGAAAACATACAATAATAATGGTTTTGTTTCGTGCTCTTGAATTCTCTTCCAGATCCCTTTTCCAACTGCGAAACCACTTTTAAGTTTTCTTTGACGAAATTAAGTATTGCAATTGAAACATATATCCTTTTTTGGTTCTTACAAGTCTCTGCCATATAGGAAGAATTAAAAGAGTATTTCGTTTCCATTTCAGAGGTTATATCATAAAACGGAAATTTGAAGAGGATTGTAAAGATACAAGAGACCCGAAATTGTATTTTGCAGTATAAAGTAACATGCAGGCGTACCAGTGTATGTAAGATTTAATTAGATCTTTTTAAATCCCATTTCGGTATGCATCATCAAAAATATTTAATTATATGTTTAATTTTCAGTATATTTTTTGTAAGCTTTCAATTTTATTCCAAGAATTCTGTATATTGTCAAAAAAGGTTCAGCCCCACCAACTATTTAGCACTTGGCGATAAATTGGCCTATACATTGTTAGGTTGATTATGTTTAATTGTGCTAAATAACTTATTCATTATTAAGCTGATCGAGTGTTATTACAGGCAACTATACAGAGTTTCTATTAAGTAGACTTTAAAATTTAAAGTAGTTACTGATTGGTCCAACTATATTTATAATGGTTCAATTATGATAAGTGTTTCCGTAAAAGACTAATTGCAGTGAGCGAATTATACGTAAGAACGTTCCCGAATAAATAGAATGTTTGTATAGGCTGGGTGAATCCTGCTCCTTCCCAGGTCATGCCTCTAGTTTGCGAGTCTAAGGGTCGACAAGACTTGGTCGGATCCAAGGCTTGTGCGAGCATATTGGAGAACATCTGACGAAAATCGCAGGTACCTCCTCGTTTCCTAAGGCGATTAATTATCCACGAAACGAGGGTAGGTGCATACCAACGGTGCGAAATCCGAACGAAATTGTTTATTCGGCGCGTTCTAACGTCACATGCATACGACAGAGCGGACATTGAATTCAACGTTAAGCGTCAACTGATGGTATTGTGCTAAAAGAGACCAGCGTTCCAAAGTTGCATCGTTAGAATTAATACAACGTCATTTGTATACGAGAATTGTGAATAAATTTCACCAAAAGTTTTATTATGAAATAATGCTCAATACTCGTTACAGTGCTTAATGGTATCAGAGACCAATAGTACTTGATGCGCGTTTAGCGAAAATATATGTAAGCATTAAAAAATAATTGATGTAACCATTATTGTAGAAAGTGATTGCTGAACTGATGACGTAATTACGAATTTTCAATTAGCTTAATTGAGGCATAGTTATCCAATTGCTGTATTATTGAATGACAGTTGCTGATATTGTTCCTCCTCTGTACTGATGCAAGTGTAAGGCTAATATTTGTTCAGAGTTGGCGTAATTTTCAATTTTAGTTTGTGGTTAAGTATTGCGCTACACGTTGTACATTGTGAAAGTAATATTATTGTGTTATGCTCCTCATGGACAGATCATATGATGACTATGCGTAATTCGTAAATAATCGCTAAAACTTTGAAGCAAATTTGATGAATTTGCCGTTAAAATAAATTTGAGATAATTTTATAATAAGTATTTTTCTCCATTTAAGTATGGATATATTCCAAAATCTAATCAGTTACTCGTTCACCCTCAGCATATTCAAAAAGACGTTATGGAAAAGTGCTGTTTGTTCGTGAGTTATCTTGGGAAGTAATACACGTACAATCGAACAAAAAAAAATTCGAATTGTTTTTTGGACGTTTTATAACCTGAAACGTGGACATTTGATGAGAAAATACAGGGTCATTTTTTCCAAAGTGACTACATTTAATACTTTGTCCGACCTAGCGTTACGGATTTATTTTATGAACGTTTTTATATAACTTTTATTTTCTCGTGGTATTAGTTGTTAGTGAGATGTAAAATATTATGATGGCATATTATTTTATTAATATGAACTACGTTGAAATGCAAACTGCATTAGGGGGATTTAATGCTGGGTATTTACTTCCAACTTTATTGCTGTAAAATGAAACTACCGTCAGACAGCGAAGGTGAAAAGTTGACTAAAATGAGTACAAAAATATACTCTTCAAGTCCTTTGATGCGTCAATTCGTGAGCTCTTCTAAATAGTACTTGTTAGACTCATTCCGCCTTAAACCAGTGTTAATTGGGCAATAAAACTGCGTTGTCATATTCATAATAGGAATGAATTCAATCAAAGTATAATTGACAAATATTGATATTATTAACAAACATTTATTATTATTATTATATTAAGAACTATTTCTCATTATAAGCTGTTACATAATAAGAGCAAATATCCAGATTTCTGTTAATGGTGAACATTAAATTAATCGTAACATCGTTTCGGACCTCGGCGCTTTAATCATCCTACTTTATGGCGATGTATTAAAAACCGTTTCACCGAAACAATTTCATCAAAAGTATTCATAGTACTATATTATCCAACGTTCAAACAGATAACAATATACTGAATTACGGTATAAAATATAAAAGGAATATTCAAATAATCCATATAATGGTACATTAAGTAAGGAGTTAAAACTTACGAGCCCTACTGAGGTATTATGTAAAGTTTAATGTACCCACACTGCAGAATTTTCGGTTAACTCGGGGAACAATGGATTGCGTATTGGCCTAAAGTCCCGTGTTCGAAATTTTCCATTCTGCAGCTATCAGCATTGAGTGACGTATATTATATACTTTAAATTGCGATGAAATTTGACGGAAAATACATGGGATAATCAATTTTATGAGTTCATTAAGCCATTAACAACTTTTTGAACCCCCGAACGAAAAGCGCAGAATGTAAAGCGAGAAAAATGATGGAAAATAAGAAGGCGTACCAAGGTACTCTTGAAATGTAATAAATCACAATACACGAAATCTAATAATCAATCATTCAAACTATGAGGTAGGTAAAATTTCTGAATAGGAGCTAGTCGATTAATGAAATTCCATTTAGAGCCCTTGACGAGCAACGTAATTAATAAGGGTTTTGCGTGGCCGCGAACAAGTCAATCGGCCGAAATGAATTGAAACTTATGCAATGACTGGGCGATATATAAAGCAACAAGTGAATTCACGTCATAACTGATATAATTGAAGAACAAAGTATCGCAATATCATTACGACAATTATACGTTTAAATTTGTCATATATGTAAATTGCAATTCTCTATAATCGACATGAAAAGTTGTAGAATATCGAGTTCATCACAATTGCGTAGATTTTTTTCACTTTATTTTCAACCTCTTATTATAAACAAGTACTGCAGACAAAAATGCCGCAATAAAGCTCGTTGAAAAGAAAAGTTGAGGCTGCGGTTATCAGGAACGGAAGTATGGTTACTCGGCACTCAATCGTGAAACTGGGATTGCCAGCAGAGATTCGTATATGTAATCAGGTATAAATGGTATGTTTCGAACCACCCGAAACGAATATTGACAGGTATAATTTGTTTGATAATTTTGGCCTGCCCAAATAATTTTGACACGGAGTTTAGACATTATTATTTAATATCATGACTACATGCACCGTTTTCAAATTTTAATTATTAAAATAATAATTTTGTTATTTAAAATAAATTATACAATAATATATATAAAATATTTATACATGTAAGTAAATATAAAATTTGTTATAAAATATCGTCAACTAACTTCAGTAACTATATCGTGAAAAGCTTGATAAATACGCACTGTAATCCCGATCATAAACGATGGAAACACCATCAATTTTTCCGGTACGAGAAGAGAATTGATTTGATCAAGCACGTATACGATATACCGATTTGGGTCTAAACGTAGTATACTGTGAAGTGGAGAATTACTGTTGAATAATGTTTTTCAACAAGTAAAAAAGATACATGAATGGATTTGTTGTTGAATTCTGTTAACTATTTGAATAATCTGTACAGAATTGACTGCATGGTATCAAACGAAGTTCGTTTATCACGTTGGAATAAAATGGAACAAATCAACGTCGATTGTCGATTTCTAAAAATCTTATGGTATAGTTTTATTTAGCAACGAGATAGCTTTGAGCCTACAATTATTTGAATTGAAGAAAAAGCTAGCAGACAAGAAGCTAAAAGAATTGTACGATCAATGAGTAGAAACCGTTGAAACAATTATGACATGAAATTAATGAAACAAGGGAATTACCTGAAAATGGCGAAGAACTGCTACAGCACCAAAGACATAAATACGAAATATATGTACCACAAGAATGGGTATTATTTGAATTACTCAGCAAAATTTAAAATTTAGTATAAATATAATAATTTCATAAGGGGATATCAAAATTATCAAAACTATTAAAACTATATCACGGTATAATATAAGATTACCATTTTACGTTATTATTAATTCATATTAATTTTTACCAATGCCTACCACTACTGCATATATTTGTTCAAGGGTACCAGGATTTGAGTGTTAATTCTCAAAGAGAATATTATCTGATCATCAGGACTCTACATATATGTATAACGCTAACATTTCTGCACGGGATGATAAAGTGTTCTAAGCATTATCATAGTGAACATTGCAATTGAACAGTAAATAATAAAAAGAATATCATCATAACACTAGAATACTATCTTTTAATAAAATTGCACCATAACAATGAATTTTGTTATAAACTCCGGTGGCTTTTTAATTGAGTCTAATCGATCACTCATTTGAAATTGTAGGTAATTAAATCATGCTACATACTCGACACCCCACGGAAAGTTCTCTGCACGGTGAATACTGCATCGACTATAATATATTATTTATGTCTCTCCAATCTAAAAATGTACTTCTGCATGTGGCACTTCATTAATAAACATTTGACGGAATTGTACGTAATGATACTTGCAAAATAAAAAGTCGAGATGACCATTTTCGTCTATTTTTGGAGGTCGCTCTGTCGAATGGCGTCTTCGATATTCTCAAAAATCGTAATTTTACACGACTATTTTTTTCAAAAAAAACTCCGATTTCATAGGTAAAATTGTATTCAAACGCATTTTTTACTATCCCTAGTAGAAATGCTTTAGGGTTACATGTAGGGCTCTGATCACAGTAGTTATTACAATATGATCAATAATAATAATGAAAATTGTGATTGAACAAAAAATTAAAACAAAGTAGTAAAATAACGTTTTTCGAAAATTTCTCCTACGCCATTCGAAAGAGAGACCTCCAAAAATGTATAGTCGGGCAAGGTAATATAGATTTGTTGAAATTTGTTTTTGCAACTTCCATTTCGTGAATCAGTGAATGCCACGTTCAAATTCTGCAAATTTCGGCGTTAATATATTTCATCTATATTAAATTATAATTGATTTACATTCTGATTTTAATAAAAATACAAATTTTACAGATACAGAGTAACTACAGATGCTAATGTGTGAAGTAACTGAAAGCAAGCACAAAGCGAATCTCAGAAGACATGCGAAATTATTTAACATCGCATTTCTCTTATTCTGTTTAGCTCAACTTAGCACTTTAGATTGCTCATTGTATAACCCTAGTAGAAATGAAAACATTTCTTAGCCAATTCTTAGACAATTTAGATATTTACCATGTTAAAGGTATAGGCGAAATGGATAGTGTAAGAAAAAGTAAGAAAAAAATGGACAAATTTCTACTAGGGAAGCGTAAGCATGTTTCTCAAGTACATTCGATTCAAATTTTGCAAATTGTGAGATGAAATTAGTTGCTAAGAATGTGATTTATAAAGTTCGATTTATATGATTGATCTTTTGAAATAATGATAAAGCAAAACAGATTAATTGTGAGCTACTATTGAACAAACATTTCAGTGATTTATCATGTTTTATTTTTACGACATAAAGCTTCCTGGATTAGAGTCGAGGTACCCTTTCCGTACACGATTCTCCCTATAGCGTCCAGTTCTTTTCGAATGGAAAAATTTAGCGACTGAAAATTCATACTTTTTCATAGTCCATGTATATATATTTATAAATTTAAGTTCGCGATCTTAAAGAATAATATTTGAATACTGTGTGTCTAACTTTACCCGGAAACAAATAAAGAAACCAATATCAAAAATTGATGCAATGTGATGTATCTGGAAGAACTGAACAATAGTCGACTGATAGATCATTTTATAACCGCCCAGAAACCCTGAAAACTGTAATGCACATCATATATAAATGAGACGCAAATAACGCATGGTACATCAACTGACTCAACATCATAGTAAAATTATATTATGTATAGTACGCTTGCATCTACAAATTACAGCTTGAATGTATGTGTACTGCTTCGTCACGTAGATATATACAGGACATAAATTGAGCTTATTGCGTAGCAATTCTTGGTTCATTTGTACATTCCTGTGCAGTGTAGCATGCAACATAGCATATGGTATAGTCGGTAATATATCTACTTGGGAAAAAAACTGACGAAGTATTTGCGGCAATGCTAAAACTCGTATTACTTTGTTAATCCTTAGCAGTTATAGCGATATTTTTCGTTTCGTCATCATTGGTTTGTCGTTCATGGATCGTCAGAATCTGGCTAGATTTACTGCACTATCAACCAACATTGCGTGCGCATGTGTGATTCGATTTTAAGGAGCAGTGACAGACGCAAGTGAGTGAGGTTCTGTAAAATCGACGTATCACTATTCTTTCATTTCGTAACGTTATTTAATGTTATTAATTCTGAAATTATACAAAATTTCGTTCATATTCACATAGATTTAAAAAATATATTTATAACTTTAAAATTATCATTTTTAACTAAAAATTAAATATGACAGCGCTGGGTTATTCGTGTTAGGGAGTATTCTTTATAATTTTGTTCGGTAGCTACATAGTGAATTTAAAAGATTTCGTATTCGCGTGTAAATAAAATTGATATAATAACCCGCTTAATGCGCACAATGGGTCTGGAATATAACAGCCACCAGGTCAGAATTCAATAATTATTTACCGAAATCATGGACTGATTTGATTGACAATTGTAATTTTTTCCACATCAGTCGAAGCAGAAGCGACATTCCTCTACATTTGCCTAGAAACACTCGGAATATTCGAATTTTCGATAGTATTTGGAGTTACAGCTCCGCCACGCAACGCTGCAATAGCAATAGCAATTTTTCGGTATAATATAATTCTATTCCGCGTATGTTTGTTTGCTTTTTTACTTTCATCGTACTAGATCTTCAAAGAATTTTAAAATTTGTGTGAGGAAATTTGCGTTACAAAGAGAAAAGCTCACTCATCAGAAATATATTTCAAGTATAATTCAACGTTAACTCGTGATCCATCTATCAATGTACAAACATCACAAATCGATGTCAAGTAGGCATGTGTACCGTGTTGCCGAGACATTTACGGATCACCTTCTATATGCTAATATATCGAACAAACACGATCGTAGCACTGCTTTGAAAAATGTACTTTTTCACTCTCGTTACTTTTTATAGAATTCGACCTTTTATACTTTAGACATAATAAATCCAATGCCTTCTTCTTACATAAAGAATTATATATGTATATATATATATATACATATTATAAGAAACAGTTTAAGTGAAAGAATGGAAATAATTCTTGCTGAAACACCCGCTTGTGACATACTGTTTTATGAATACTGTAGAGGAACCTCTGCTTCCGACTTGGAAATTTAATGCATGCATATTTTGTTAGTTTCACCAGTTTCCAAGAAATTGTAATTTCCTTTACAAGTAAGTTTATCTTCGTTTTCCGTTAAGCACTCTACTGTTTCTGTGTTTACAATATTGTTTTTTTTTTGTTCAATTATTAAAACTTAGCTATAAAATATTTAAGTAAACTTTATACAATGTCTTAATTTAACCTGTAATCATAACAAAATATCGATAAAATCATGATTTTGTTCATTATGCATTTTGAAAATATTTCTTTTGTAACTTTTTTACTGTTGAAATATTCATATCAAACGTTTTATTGATGATCATTCATGTGTTTAGAAATATTTGAATTTTATTTATCCGGTAAAGTAATGAATTCATTGAAATCCAACAAGTCATAACCAATTTGTAATTGTCTCTACTAACGTTTTAACATAGTGTTGAAATAAAACGAATACTACCCTCTCACCTCGATTATATTTTTAAAAATTCCTACGATGTTGTCGACGCCTACAATTTTATTATCTCTATCGTATTTTAGTTTATCTTTGCGACAAAGTCTCAGTTCATTAAATATGTTTTTTTTTCAATTCCAATGGTATCTTTTCTATTTCTTGCAATTAAATTTTACGTAATATGAAATCCATATAAATCTCGCTTTCCTCTTGAAAAGTTTCCAGAAAGCAAATTTTTCTTTGTTTCAATTTCAAATGTTTTTCTGACTCGGAACGTTGATCTACAAAAACGTAGGTTACCTTGAAACTTCGTACATTCAGCGTTTCAATTTTGAATTTTATTACATTCACATTGAAGACTTTCCGTTGTCGTCTCTGGGATTCTGTCGATTCGATTTATTGACGGTCCCAAAATTGCACGTGATGAAATTCGTTCAAAATGAAAAGACTTGTGTGGATGTAGTTGCTCCACGAAGCAAATATAAATATTTAGCTACTGTTATCCAATTTGACGTATTACATTTCGAAGTCCTATTTAATCAATATTTGAAAGGTTAATAAAAAAAACTTGATAAAGGTCTCTTTGTACAGTTAATATTTGACATTTATCACTCATTGCAGTATTTATTATTACCGCATGCTTCTTTTATAACACAGAAATAAGCGCATTCATTAAAATATAAGAGTTTTATTATAGATTTGAGTTCAATATGTTTGTCTATTTAAATAATAAACATATAGACTTTTTAATATAAAGATATAAACAAAATAAAAAAGTAACTTTATTTAAATAATACTTGTAGTCAGAATATAATATTGCAATATCATGTACAAATCCTTTGATATGGGATAAAATATTCTTTGAAAACATTTTGCGGATTTCAAGTACTCTTGTGGAATATATGAAAAGTATGAAAAGTATGTTTTACATTTATTTTGTTGTTAAAATGTACTATGTAATTATTTTGTTAAAGATTGAAATAATTTTCCCCTGCTCGACCTGTCAACAAATAAAAAAAGTTTTAGAACTATAAATCTTTAAATTCTTTTAATATTCTATTTACATTTTTAATAAAATCTTCCCTTAAAGAACTACATGCATAAAATTCTATTACTGCTGTTAATCTTCTAATTTATAATACTATTTCCACGCTAAAAAGCAGAATTAGCAGTTCAGTATACGAAAATTTGATAGCAATCAAAAGCTTAACAACCGATCTATAATGCTAACTATACGATACTCTCATGTCTAAAATAGCAATTAATGTAGACCTATTTTCTAAATTAATTCTACATTAATTTCTACTAAACGCAAAAAAAGGCTATTGGCATTTTTCACGGACTGCAGTAAGTCTAAAAATTCTCCATCTGTTGGATGCGCAAGTATCTGCCCGACACTTGACCTCACAGTTGCTCGCAGTCTTACTCGGAGCGCCTCAATATTTACTGCAGAATCTCTAGCACTGCAAAATGCTGTTGAAAACTGCAAATAGCCCTCTCCCACATAGACAATAATTTCATAATTTTCAGTGATTCGTTCAGTAGGCTGACTTCTCTCAAAAACATGAATATGGATATAAAAATAAATTCGCATATCCTTGAAATTAAAAAAAGAGTCTAGGAATTTCAAAAAAATTGCGGCAAAAAATAGTGGGCAATGAGTTTGCGGATGAGCACGCTGAGGAGGAGGCATCTAACCTTGAATCGTCACCCTCGGTCAAAATTCCATTTATACTACTTTTCATAGTAGTGTATAGTAGTGGCCTTATCCTACAGGCTAGTATCCACAAGGGCAAAGAATATTTTGAGACTTTTCACAAATCATCAGCTGCGAAGAAGAACCTAACAATGAAAATACTAAGCACTATCAATAGATGTCGAGCTAATTACTATAGTCAAAATGCATAAATATGTGGATGCAAAATGCGGAAATGCGGATGTGACTATGAAACGCAGGATTTGAACCACTTTCTCTAGGAGTGTCCATTATTCGATTTGCAACGTTACAACTTTTTACAAACTCCGCCGACTCAAACTGTATATACCATTAAATGCAAATGACCTACTGGCCGAAACTAATACAAATATTTGTAAATGGCTGTGTCAGTTACTTCAAAGATTGTATCCTTAGTAAATGAATTGCGATATACGTGTTTAAAATTGTAATGTAATATTATTATAAATTTTCTGTTCCAATACTAATGTTTTGGCAAATTAATCGAAGTATAGATTAAGATTGCATAAAAAAAGATTATACAAGAAAACTATGAACATGTCAACATTTGTACAGATTTACCTCTCAGGATTTCTATATTACTTTCTAAATAAGTAAACACGACAGTAGAGGGGAAAGAGTCAAAATTATAATCATAAATAATGTCTGTTATCAAATTAATTGTGATATATAATAAAATAAAATATTAGTAAAAAATAAAATAAAATATTGGCATCACGCATAAAAATTTATAACAATACTTGAATATAATTTAAGTCATTCAAAAAAAGAAATAATATTCTTTTATTCATAACGAGAATTCCAAAAGCGACGAAATATTTACAAAAATAGTCTAAATGAATACAAAATTTGCACATAAAAATCGTCGAAAAAATTAAATTGTATAGAAATAAAAATATTACAGTGAACAATGCTATCAGACTTCTACGAATATCGTATCGGGGTCAACGAAATAAACACAAAACGTGTTGTATTGAATGTCGACTGAAAAAAAAAACAAAAACAAATGGAATAAGAATGTATGATCTAGTAGTAGTAGAGAAAGAGAGAGAGAGAGAGAGAGAGATAGAGATATAGATAGAGATAAATGAAAATGCATAATATGAAAATTATTGATATTATTGTGAAATAAAAAGAAAAAAAATGTAATCCTCCACATATAAAGCTAGTGTTTTCCTCCATAGACCTAATTTATTAGCGTTGAAATAGTATATTATGCAGCTAGTGCGTAACGTGTACTTTTTATTACGAGCAGCGATTGGTCCCCACGAGGCACCAGCAAAGCTGGTGGCGAGTATTGGCCAATTGCTGGGAGGAAGAAAAGGTTACGTACGAGCCGCATACGATATTTTTTGCACGAAGCGGGAGTAAAGTAAATGCGTAAAGTCATTTTTTCAGTGCGTAAAGTGTAAAACTCGTTTCACGCACAGCGAACTTTACGCACGTCCGTGCAAAAATCATATTTCAATTCCTACTTGCAAACAATGTTCATGTGTAAGGCATTTATATTATAATATGATACGAACTTTTCAGTATTATTCAAAATTATGTAAACATTTTGTCAGCTTAATAAACCTATAAGTTTTGATAAGACTAATAAAGAGAAAAAAAAGGAAAAAAAATACTATAAAGAAATAAAATATATTTTTAAATAACACGCACACGATAATGGCCACACGATATATTTATACCTCAAAACAAGATTAGAAGTGCAGCATTATGATCGTGTGACGTAATGGGGATAGAAGTGCACTTCTACTCCCTAGAGAAAATAATAAGTGACGTCAGCAGGAAATAATGCGTTTAATCAGATACGTCGTGCATATATTCGTTTACTGGGATACCTACTCAAATCAAACTAACGTCTATTATGTAGTCCAGCACATATATGCATATACATATGATATAAGAATCAAAACATCTCCAGATCCCTAATTATAAACATATTCCAAGAACGTTAGGGAAAACAAGAATTGTCTTTATCGTATTCGCGTGTTATTTTATTGCAATGGCTAATTGTTAGCACTGGATTTAAATAAACGAAAGTTGTGTTACAATTCTAATTTTTTGTTTACTTCGATGCATACCAGAGGTTGGGATCGTATTGAATTTGGTCGTCCGAAAAACAATGACACCCACTTTTTTCATGAAATCTCCACGTTTCAGATCATTCTGTGTCCAAAAATGCAATAAAAAAATTTTCGGAATCTTGTACGTACGAACGTACGTTTCTACGCGATATAGCGCCCAAACGAAAATAGGTATCAAAAATACGTTCGGTGAAAAGTTGTATTTTGGCTCAACTTAGAACTGATTAGATTTTGGGATATATCAATGCAAAAATGGTGCGGGGAAGGTCCAAAAACAAAATTTAGAATTTAGGAAACTTGCATATCTCCTTCATTTTAGTGCCGAATAAATTGGACAAGCATTCAAAGTTCGCGGAAAAGGCTACCGCATATAATACAATTTTTTTTTTTTTGATTCACCGTTTACAAGCTGAGATATCCCTGATTTTCTACAAGAAAATAGAAAAATTCGGAATCTTGTTCTGACGTATGCGTTGCTCACGAACGAATCAAAAGAAATGCTTTGTTTAGTCCATGGTGAAAATACAAAGGTGTAGTGCTACGCATGTGATTGCGGATTGGATAGGGCGCAACCAATGAGCGCCGTCCAAAAAGTAATTTCTGTTCCGTGAAACCACTTTTATGTATGTAAATATAATTTTAATTTGGGGAAAATTAAAATTGTATGTTTCTCAAGCGAAAACTCACTTACACTCTACCAACGTAAATGACACAGACGCATATAAATACACTTCGGGCAATTTCGGGTTAGTTCGTACGCTCTCATAAATGCACTTTGGAGAGACGCTCATTGGTTGAAAAATGAACGACTGCGCAACTATGGGAACGCTACACCTTTGTATTTCGACCATGGTTTCGTCTATTGTACACGCATATATATGTCTAGTGTATATGTAAAATACACGTCTATTGTATGTATATCTCGCCACGTAGAAATAACCGTCCTTCCAAAATATTTTCTATTCGGGAATTCGCGAGCCGTCAAACTCGCTGGGAAAATTTCGGCACTTGAGCATCGACAGCGCGATCGAGCAGACGTGCGCCACGTTGTACACAATAAAATTTACGATCGCTTAGATCAATTTTTGCAGTCGTGAGTTTCAATTAATTTAATAACCACCCTGCACCAGTATTGAAACAAAATAAAAAATCCAGCTTTCATAAATTGTTTTTGGATATGCCCTGACCTCCCTTACGGAAATGTACACCAAAAAATATTGTTCGGGGTCCGAAATGACACCCAAGTCGGTGTAAACACTAAAAAAATGGGTGTAAACACTAAAAATTTCGGACACCGAACATATTTTTTTCTGTGAGGGCTAACTTAGAATTGATTAGTTTTTGGAATATATCCATCGAGTAGTAGAGTGAGGAACCGAGATCTAACTCACGAACAAATTGACACAAGTATAACCTCTGAGTGAATAAGTGTGTGCGAATTTGAATAATTCAGTCCAACCTGTGGTATATGAGGAAAAGTTTTGAAAAAGTTTATTTTCAATTATTTTCAATTAATGATTATTTATCGGATGATGAAGGAACATATGTGATGATGATTGCAGACGATGTTGAATAATAATTATAATGCGCGTTGATATCAAATATGATTTAGTTACACTTTGCAACTTATATTGCATATCAAACTTTAATTAGATTTTAATTTAACTTCAATTTGTATACGTATAACGAATGATGTGATGAGCGGCAGTCGCAAAGTGTATAATTGAGGCCCGAAGATCCGAACCGGGACAATCGAGCGAAGCGAGCGGGGGTCCAGGAGGCAGAGCCCCGTGGGGTTGGCGGCCGAAATAGTTTTTATTTCGAATTTTACGAATAAGAAAGTGATATGAAAAAGATAATGAACAAATTTATTTCGGATTTTTTAAAGCTATTATATCTACACAGATACCCACTATCGATTGATTCTTAAAATAGATTTATTACGAAACAAAACAGTAAATTTAAGCAAAATTTAAAATATTCAATTAAATATGTTTACAAATTAATCTGCAACTATTTACTTAAAATTTGTGAAATATTTAAATGACTTTATATGTAGAATTCTGACGATAAAAATTGACTTTCTCAATAACAACTAAGCTCAATGTAAACAATTTTGTGTATAGAAATAATTTTCAATAGAAATTTTCAAAATTTTAAAGTTTTCCATATTTCAAACTTTTAATAACTAAATGCAAAATCTTGTATTGTGTATTTATAAATCATAATATTTCAATTAAAATATTATTAGTTGCCACATAGCCTAATTTATTATTATTGCAGTAGATGTATAAAGTTTCGTTATATCATGCGATTAACTAATCTTGTTATTAGTCTAGAGCATGGCTTGGTCTAAATCTGAAAAATTGGGTGTATACAATAGAAGTATAGAGTGACGCAACAAGTAATATGCTACAACAAAACCGAATACATAGCGATTAAGATATTGTGTATTTATTATCCATTTTACAGATAATCATGATATTTAACTTGCAAGTTCAAGGTTGGTAAATGTAAATTATATTTAGTTATCGAGTTAAATAAGAAAGCATATACTGTAAAAATATAATGAATACATTGTTGAGTTATAATAATAAAGCTTTTGTTATAATAGTAAGTCTCATTTATAGTAATGAGACAGCAAATTTTAAGGCTTTCAATTTTTACGTACTAGTGTCACTGTCTGCGAAAAAGTTCATCGTCTTTTTCGTTAAACGGTACGCTTGAATATTCTACAGCGTGTATAAGCGAGCGCAACCTTCGTGAGAGAATTTTCTTTCCTCACTTTAGTATCTCATGCGATTGAATAATATATTCTGATATACGAAAGAATATGAGAGCAGCAATTGTGCACAGTACCACGAAAATAAAAAAATCGCTTAGATAGAATCCTAATGAATAATTTTACAGTAATTTTCAGTCATGTTACGTCAGCCATTTTGAATAAAAATATGCATACATTGGAAATTGAGAAGTACACTTGTAGTTTACATATAAGTCTGACAATATTTGTACTTTTGGGACTTAAGAAATGCAGAATTTGTAAAATGTAAATATTTTGTGGTCATAATAATAAAGTCTATATCAGTGTTACCAGTTTAGGGGGATTTTGGACAATGGTAGTGGAAGCTTGCCTTATTGTAATGCATGGATAAGCTTCTCCCACTATCGTCGTAAATCCCCCTAAACTGGCATCACTGGTCTATATTATAAAATAATAAAAATTATTTATCTTATGTTATTGCATCGATTCTCATGATGAATAATCAATTGTAAATAAATATCTTTTATAAAATTTCAAATCACACTGAATGAAAAAATACTGTTATAAAAAAACAGTGTACCACGATAATGTATTAAGAGTTGTAATTAGAGCTGATTACGATCATGGACGGTTTAACAACGTCCTGGAATTCGCCCAAATCGGCAATCTCGCCCAGTTGCTCGGGTTACACGACAGAACCCGTATGTACGTACTCTTGCAAATTACATGCGGTAATCTTGCGCCAAACATCTGTCTCTTTTGAGAGATAAACTGCATCCGAAACAACCCTCCCTTGGGTCACACCTTTGTTTTCTTTGCAGCCACGTCCAAGTTGGAGAAGAGTCAAATGCACAGTGGGTAAGATATACCGTGATCTGATTTGGTGATACTGTATCTAACCATGCTCCCGCGAATCTCCCCTTCAATTTATACCGCCTTACTTTCGGCGTCGAAAAGGGAAGAAATCATTGTAGCATTAAACTTCAATTAAATGCTATATTAGAATTGACTGAACACGATTTATATTACTTCGACCCGCGTAGGACGGACGAAATATAGAATTTGGTCACTCTGGCAAATACAAAATATCCCCGATTTTTTTTAATCAAATGTCTATATTTCAAACTATATGAAAACCAAAAATCGAATAAAAAATTGTTCGGAGACTTATACGTACGTGTTTGACTTTGCTCGATACTTACGAAGAAAATCAAAAGAATTTCTCCTGTAAACTCTTTTTGGATGCGCTGGGGCTGCACTCAGAACTAATTACATTTTGAAATATTTGGATACTGGGTCATAGAAGTGGGAGACGAAATACAGATCCAACTTTTAATAAAAATCATGCTGTATCTAACTTGAAACTACTATATAGTTTTCGCAATTTTTGATCAAGTAGAACTGTATGTTATATTTAACGCTACAGCGTGTCATTTGTTGTAAAAGTAACTTTTGGTGTCTCCCACTGGGTTACCAAAGTTTCCCTCATATCTCAGTAGAGGGCGCACGGCGCATAGTAGTTTTTGGTTCATAATGTGTTCTTATTCAAACAGTTATATTCTTTCATGTGTACGTAAACAATGCGCCTGAACAAATGTCGGTGAATCAGGCATATTGAAAATATAGTGATCGACAGAAGTGACGTAAGCAAAAACACAACTGCTTTGCTGAACTAAATATTTATGTGCTTAAAAAATCATTCTTAAGTATTTTGTAAAATTAAAATTAAAATTTTACTTTAACATTCTATCCGAGCGTCATATTTCTGGACCCAGGTTCATTCTGCTTCCAACGAATCTATCATTTTCTAAAACTGGTCTATAATTAAATTAGGCGATTTGCGAGATAGGTGTTATTGTGTGGTTTAGGTTGGGTGGTCTGTGTTTACGAATGCGGTTCGGTCGGCATGAAACTGCTTTCGAGAGAAACTTCACGTTCGTACGACGATGACAGTTCGTGGTTGGTCGTATCGTGACCAGCCTAGAACCTCACTCGTTCAAGCTTGACGGGTTTTCAGGCTTATTCCACATCAGTGATATGAGCTTCATGAACCGCCATATTAAATTCAAGCTTTTTTATTGCGATAATAATTAAAATTATTACGCACGAAGAATCCGGTTAATTAGTATTTGTATTTCGCTTTAGTAGTTGGGTTTTGCTCGAGTAATTTTTAAATAATATATATAATAATTACTATGAAATTTTAATAATTGATTTAATCAATTAAAAGGATTTTTTACTTTTAAAGGTAAAAACCTGTTTACATACTTCTTGAGTAGTTGATAAACATTATTTTAAAAAAGCACGAACTATAAATAAATTTTAGATAATAAAGTTCGCATATATCAAATTCCAGTAATTGTAATTTTTTAGATTTATCCCTGGTAGAAATGAAAACATTTCTTAGCCAATTCTTAGACAGTTCAGATATTTACCATGTTAAAGGCATAGGAGAAATGGATAGTGTAAGAAAACGGTGAAATATATACCACCAGAAATATAAATAAAATATTAAAATATTAAATTTAGGTAAACATCACTAAGTTCTTTTAAAAATTTTAACGGTATAATGCACGAATCAAACACAAAATTGTCTGGTCGTAATAACCTATATGCGACATTATCGATATTCATGAGAGTGAAGTTTGATATGAGCGAAGCGAGTGGGACAATCCCACTCATTGGAGATCGATATTTCACACGTGATACATACGATATTTTTTAATAGATCGGCCCTAGTAGAAATCAGTTTGTAAATATCCGGGTGCAAGCTTGGCCCTGACTCGCGCCCGGATATCTATCAAGGCGCGAGTCAGGGCCTAGCTTGCGCCCCGATTTTAAGATACAGATT
>JAPYZR010010828.1:0-15006 GCA_030522945.1 Trichopria nigra
ATTTTTTGCATATTTTATGTCTATTTTTCATGTATAACAATTTGATAATTTTGTAAGATTTTATTATTTAATATATGTTTTGCTTAATGTTATACAATTATTGGGCATTTATTAGACATTTTTGTTGTATACATCTTTTAACCAACATATTTGCGTAAAAATTAGTTTTAATCCAACAAAAATGCTTACAATTTCTACCCAGGGGTTATCTTATTTAATAAAAAAAAAAACTCCAATTGAAATTAAAATTTGAATTTTTAAAAACTTAAAAAAATGTTGGTATATTATTATAAAAGTTAACATTTAATTAAAAAAATTAATTTAAAAAGTTGATGTAATTCACTACAAAATTGATTTTTAAATTTTCTTGAAGATTATTAAATATATGGGAAAAAACGATACAATAGGATTTATATGGTATTATTATATCACAGTCTGAACGAAAAGCTATATCGTTGTATTCTTTCCTTCCGTTCTTCTAATTTGCCTTGGGCGGTACTATAAATTTAAAATCATAGTAAATCTTATTGGTATAGCTAGTCGATTGTAAGTTATTCGCCTCCAAAAATGATATATTCATTTCATGTAAGAAAAAAATATAAAATAATCTTAAAGAAAATGATACCTTTAAAGCGCTCGAAAATACTGCAGACCAATTACAATAATTGAACTGCTTCAAGTAAAACACCATAATCGCAATCGCGTGCAACGAAAGTTGAGCCTCCGTTTATATCATTATTGGGTGTTTCTCTTTTAAGAGAAGGATATGACCAAAGCGTAATGATCCCTGCACGTATATGTGAATTTCAGATCTAAAAATCAAGTTTTCAATTTTTAAAATGTTTATGGACATTTATACCGTTAAATTAACGAAACTTATTTTGTTATAATAATCAAATATTATTTTCAAATTAATATCTACAAATTTAAATATTTTATTCCTTAATTATTCATTCTAAAAAGTTTCGCTGGTATATATATGGTCCTATTAAATATGAACCAAACTTAACAATATCTTCAATAGAAATTTTTAAATGCTATTAAAAATTAATTATTTACATTTCACAGCGAAAAATGTCAGAAATAAATATTTTTATGGCCTATTCATGTATGTAATAATAAAATTTCAGGCTAATTTTCGTTTCATTATATACCGTGAGTGCGAGAATAGCATCATAAGACAGATATAACGGGTTTCGTTATACACGATCGCTTCGCTTTTTGTTCCGTTCTATCTAACGGTGAGGTTGAAGAAGAAGCATCTCAAGATTAATCTCCTTCACGCTCTCTTTCTTATTTTCTCTGTCTATCTCGTTTTATCGTCCTTTCTTGTTATTCCCTTCGCCTGTTTTTCCCTATGTTTTCAATCTCGTTCTCCGAGTCCAATGAGTTAGTTTCGTTTACATAGCGAATATAAAAACCGTTCAATTTGCCAAACGATACGGTATGTTGATTCTTAAATAATAGGATGATTTAGTCCTATATATATTTTGTAAATAATTGAAAGCATTCGAATGGGCCAAAATAAAGATTTAAAAAAAAAATGACAAAACGAATTCATTTTTAATGCATAAAAAATAATTAGATTTATCTAAAAAGATTATCTAATAAATGTACAAGAAATCGAACAATGTATAGAGATAAGTGAATTGTAACCAAAAACGGGCCAATAATTGGGTGCAATGAAATTAATGTTGAGGCGAAATATTGCTAATGATTTAGAACAGTAATTCTTCACAATACGAGTTATTAGTACTGAATGAAATAAAACTAAATTTCTCATGTCGGTATTTGTGACATGTAACAAATTGCCTGCAGTAAATAATACGAACTCCAATAATTTGAATTATATTGAAAATGAAAGTACATATATACATATGCAGGTACTGAAACCGGAATTACAGCTCTCGTTTTCAGTATATTGCGCACTTTCTAATAGTAACACAAGTTATCTGGATTTTTAATTTGAATATATCAATTTCAAATATGAAAATCGCGACATATTCTTTTAAATCTAAATGTACTATGTATATTCATGTCGCTATACGTGTTGGTTTGATTTCTATTAAATTATATATCAGTTGGCAACTTTATACTGGATTTACAACTAATCTAGTTTACATATATTTTTTATTTTTTGCTGGTAATGATCACGTATTAATCTTAAACAGCATTCTTGTTTATTTTTCTTATTTAAAAGCTTTTCTAAAAAAAAAGTTACTCGATTTGAAACTCGTCAAAAAGTAAAGAGAAATGCAGGAATATTTTTTATTCTATTTTTAAAGCAGATTATCTCTAACTGAACTAACTCAAAAATATAGTACATTTAGTTTTCTTGATGCATATAGGAAAATAGGTATAGAAAATAACAAAACATTAAACGAATAATGATTAAAATGAATTACAATTCATTCTTCCTTTTCTCAATACTATTTCTTGACATATTGCAATTCTTTTCTATCCTTAACAGTTGGCAATTTATTTTGAAAAATGATTTGTTTCCATTTTGAATTCTTGTAAATACACCCCTCATATGATACGAAAAAGAAAACAAAGTTTTAATTGTTCAAATTCAATTTCTTGATCATAAGTGTACTAAAATGTACTGAATAGAATTGAGAATATGAATTTATTCCAATTCTTGTAATTCTCAAAATAGGATATGTCGTATAAAGAATAGAAAATTTTCTATTTGTCAAAAAGAATTGGGATTCCTGTTCGGCTAAAGTGAACGAAGTATTAGGATTTAGGACCAGTTTAAAATAAGAAAATAATAAAAAATTGAAAAGAATTCATTAATCGAATAATGATTAAAATGTATTAAATAGAATTCATTGTTCCTTTTCTGAATACCGTTTCTTGACATATTGCAATTCTTTTCTATTCTTAACAGTTGGAAATTTATTTTGAAAAATTAGTTGTTTCCATTCTGAGTTCTTGTAAATACACGCAATATATGATACGAAAAAGAATTAAAAAGAGTAGAAAGTTTTAATTGCTCAGATTCAGTTTCATGACGATAAGTATTAAAATGTATTGAATAAAATTGAGAATATGAATTTATTCCAATTCTTGTAATTCTCAAAATAGGATATGTCGTATAAAGAATAAAAAAAAATCAATTTTCTATTTGTCACAAAGAATTGGGAAGAACAGAAAAATGCAACCATAACCGCACGTATTGACAGGAATTCAAATAATATATGCGGTATTTTCCTCTAATTGATTTGCAATTCTATTCTACATCTATTTAATATGTTTCAATAATTTTTTTTTCGTTTGCTGGATAGCCGCCTTTATAAATCTCTTAACTATAATCTTGAATTACTGTGTATTCAGCATGGAGAAAAAATAACTTCATTTACATGGATGTGAATTTTTCAATACATTCCAATGCATTTGAATCCGCAAATATTATTTTTAAATTAAATTCTATGATTTTCTACACCATTTGAATAAAAGATTAATACTTATAAATTATACTTTACGTATTTTAATTCATTTTAATTTGTTATAACTGAGTTTTTTTTTTTACTTTTGCCGAATTCATTTTAAATTTTAATACATTTTTGTTTGCTGTTAAAGAGCAGAAAATGTTGGATGGCAATTATATTTACCCAGTAAACGAAAAAGGATTGAATGTTCAAAATTTGGATTAAGAAGGATTCAGAATGATTAAGATGGATTCATTTTACATACCAATGAATACTTTCCTTTTTAAAACGAAAAATGATTGAATGTTCAAAATTTGGATTAAGAAGGATTCAGAATGATTAAGATGGATTCATTTTACATACCAATGAATACTTCCCAATCCGTTTTAATCCAAAATTTGACCTCTCATTACTTTTTCGTTTACTGGGTAATAATGACCACAAGTTATAGGTGCATTATTCGTGTGAACGTCAATTCGTGTTGAATTCAGATGGTTATATCTGTATTCAAACATAATAAACATATTGTCAGAAATGTGCATTCACATTCAATTCCTGTTTTCACTTACTTCGTGAATAGAAATGTTAATAGAAAATTTTTAATTCTTTTCAATACTCTACAATTCTATTCGAGCGCAAAATATGTAAATTGAAAGAATTGAGGTTTTGATTTCTTTTTAATCCTTTTTTTAATCCATGAATTCCATGTACTGAATCATTAACAGTATATTGAAACATATATTGTCTATTTTATTCTATTGTGGTAGCATCGAGATTACCATAAATTAATCAATGCAGTCGTCAATATTTCATGAAAGATGGAAAAAGCCTCAACCCCATTCCTGGTTGAAGTGAAAACATTGTTTACAGGTTTACAGCTAATTCTTATCCCTGTAAACGGAAACGTATTGAAAGTTAAAAATACGAATTCAAACGAATTAAAATGAATTAAAATGAATTAAAACGACTGAAAATGAATTCACTATGAATTCACTTAGCGCGTACATGAATTCATTTCAATTCGTATTTTTAATTTTCAATACGTTTTCGTTTACTGGGATGGGCAATTCAGATGTTTAACGACATGGAAGAAATGGACAATGTCAGACAAAAAATGGATAAATTTCTACTGTAGGGTAGAGTTTACCTATATTAATCGACGATTTTTAAGACAAAATAACAACAAAGAATTTCACGAGTGACCATTTCATATTCCTAAGCCTCCACTTGTCTGCGAGGCGTCTATACGGATGCAACCTTATAGATGCTGCACTCGCTCCGCCTTCCCATAATGTTTACATCAAAAGTACTCGTGATGTACTAGTGTTACTGTCGGTATCGCTGTCATTAATACATGCCATTGTTACAACTGCGGTAAGATTAATAACACGCAGGGTAAACGACAATGCATGCCGAGAGAGTGCAACTGGACAAACTGGCCTCTCTCGAAGGAAACGTTCTCCAAGCATGCCGGTGGGTGGTGTGCGCAGTATTCGAGGCCCGTTTACGGGGTCACGTTGTCCTTGAAGCCAGCCAACGCTCTCGCGAAGTCGCCTGCAAAGGTGTTCGTATGTTCACCCATATGCATGCACTGTGGGTCCGGTAAGCATATATACACCCACTCTCGTATAGGTCCCATCTGGTCTCGACACCATACGACCCGCCTTCCGCCTCAGAGAATCCTCAAGGCGAGTGCCATTTGTGCGAAACTCTCTCATATCTTATCCCCTTCTCGCATTCTCTCCTTGGGCTTCTCCCCAACTTCCTCCATCGATTCATCATAACTCAACGCAGTCTTCGATACTATTCATTGAATTCATAATTCCAACACAAAGCCCAGCCTGGTAAAAAGAAACGAAGCCCATCGTGGTAAGAAATTTATTGTAACGCGGATTGCCCGGAACACCTTCTCACGTCGATTCTTACCGGAGATCCGACGCACTGAAATTTATTATGGTTCACCACTATACCTTGCCTTCATGAAATTTAAATGCACTTTGATAAACAGCTCCATTAATTATGTTCCTATATACATTGCTGTTCATGGTTGCCTCGATCCATGCTTTACTTGATGAAAAATTGAAGATAATATAGAAATCAACATTCGAGCGTTGATTTCTTTTATTCAATCGATTTTTTCTACCAAGTTCATTCAAACATATAATATTTTCTCATGAATGTATACATATACGTTCTGAATTACAGAAAAATGGCAAACGTTTTATCCAAGCCAACTTTTCAATAAGTGTTAAAAATGTTCCGTATATATATGCTATTATTTCTTCATCTTGGCAAGCGCAAAGATTCGATTTGCATAATTATATCGAAAGGAACGCACGTATACGCGATCTTCTTGATGAATGAAAAATATAAAACAGCTGTTCAATGTCACACAGTCTTATTGATGAAGAAAATAATTGGAATTTTCCAGGGAGGACTCGATTATATATTATGCGTGCTGGAAGATAAACCGCATACTCACTTTCCGTCAATAGGTCACCAGTCTACCTACGTGCAAGACAAAGATGGAGCTGGTGATGTCGCCGGGAAATCTAGGGGACAACGATGGAAGTCCATTTCGCAAGGAGGACGTACGAGAGTGGTCGCGGGTAGATCGTCTCACGGGCATGCTGGAACGTGCGCGAATAGAGACCGGTCGCTGGCGAGACAACACTCAAGGAGCTGCTCAGTCCTACGGCAAAGTATGACTTCTTTCTTATTTTTATTACATTATAAAGAGGAAGATCTTTTATTTAAATTTAGCACATATTTTCTTCTTGTTTTCTTCAAATTCTGGTAATTCTCATTTTCTCAAGTAATAATACAATCCTACTGAATCAATATTTGCAGATGGTCGATTCGAGGGAACGAAACTCAGCTGATGGCAATCTCGTACAAAAATCACGCCGACAAGTTGAAGTATTTCAGAGTCAGGCACCCAGCGGTAGATCTTTTCAATGCGTAAAAGCCACTCAATGGGCCTCTTCTCGAGTTACAGACTCTACATACGATATACCTCCAACAAGACCCATTGTAAGTATACCTATACTGAACGAAAAAAAACAACTTTTATCTGACAGTTTAATTTTTACGAAAAAAACTTGAAGATTGATTTCATTTACACATTTCAGAATACGTCGCACTTGAGAGAAATGAGGACTGATAACTTAGATTCGAAGTTTGGCATCTGGCGATTGCGGGAGGAACCATCCGATCTTGATCGCCTGACTTATCTTTGCCGCAAATTACATTCGGAGGCAATGAACAAAATGTGGTCCTTTGGTAGAAGTTCCTCACCATTGTCAATCCATGAGAGGAACTCCTTCAATGATCTCGGTAATGATTACGCTTTAAATGCTATAGGTGACAAACAAAGCACATCCAGCGACGACTTGCGAAGTCTCGTTGAAACAGAAAATATTTCACCTTCTGAGATCTTTGCCAGAAATAGCAAAGAGCGTCGCTCATTACAAATACCACATACTTTGGACAGAACCAATGACAGGTGGAGAACTTCGGTGCAAGGAAACCAGTTGGATTCCAATCAAGAATTCAATGCCGATCAAAAGATTGGCAACCGAGTTAAACAACAAAATGATTTTACTACTCAAAATAATAACTATGACTCCGAGCCCTATTCATTGGATTCGCAAAATTATCAAAAACCTTCTGCATCACCGGTTAATGAAAAAACCGTCGGGAAACGATACGATGTACCAGTACGAAGATCATCTTTTGAATCGCCAGCGTTGCCAAAAACAAATTTTTCAGTGCCATCAAAAATAAGAAGTAATAAGACTGTGGTACACGTCAGAAACGAGTCTTCTCCTGATGAGAGAGAAACAAATAAGACGAAGCGCGTCAACGTTGCTGGAATAAAACTTGATAAAGACCCAAAAACTCTGCAACCTGTAAATAATACTGCAACGATTGATCAAGAAACTGCTAAAAGAGCTTTTGGCGATTCCCCTACCTACGGCACCTTAATGGAAAGTTCTTCTCTGCCCAAAGAAGACTTATCGTCGACAAATGGAAAACCAGTTAAAAAAGTGGAGTTTTGCAAAACTGAGATACACTTTGCACCTGACTCTGGTCAAGTGAATATTGTTGAGACGGATGGAAAACCTCCACCGAAAAATAAGTTTCGCCGTAGGAAGCGTAACAGTAGTACTGGGGTGACCAACAGTAAAAACTTGCCTCTTGTACATTTTGGAGACACATCGTACGAAAAGTACATCTTTGGTGGTGGGAAAAATCTACAGCCCAAAAAGCCTTCTACAACATCTGTCAGTTCACAAACGCCGACTGGTTCTTCTGAAATTTCATCGATGCCACTAGAGGAAATTGACCGGATCCATTGGACTTCTCAAAAAGATGGGGAAATACGAGAAAGAGATCATTATTATCGTAAAGATGGTAGCTCCGAAAATGCTGCAGAACAAGCTAATAATAGGGGACATAGAACAGCCAGTCATGGTGCAGACAGAACAAATGTGTCCAAAGGTAAGTTTATTTCTGGCATTACTAACATTTATTAAATAATTTCTTTTTTTCAATATTGGTTGATTTCTTTAATGCTCAGCATTGCATTGTTCTGCAGTTTCAAACTAACGCAAATAATCTATATTATTAATTTCTCATTTAACGAGTTTGGTATGAAATGTGCGCAATACTGTTGTGACCCACCTAATTAATCGAATGCATCCTAAGTTATATCTTTTCTTTTTACAATAATTTTGGTAAAGTGCTGGAAGCACAGGTAAATTGGCCCTAACATGATTTTGCATGAGTAGTCAGTTGAAAACATTCATGTACTGCCAATAGAAGACAAAAACATTTGCAGGAATTCACTTGGACTTCGGGTCAGTTCAGTGCCGAAGTACAAATCCCCTCACTGAACACGATCGCACGAATCTCGAGACAAAGATCACGCGTCCGACGATGTTGCAGAATTCGTTTTCGAATCTTAAATCTGTGCAGCTAGTGATGAGTCTGATACGCAAGAATTGCGTTGAAAATTCCCATCAGGACAAACCTGTCGAACCATTGTCACTGAAACAGTTGTTTTCCCCATTAAATGATTCGACCGACAAACTGTCATTGCGCAAGAATGAGATACCCGAAAGAACGAATTCTGCTCAGTTGCGGTCGCTTCGTATGCAAGCGCCAGATCATACTGATCGAAGTCCTTCCTCAGAACGGGAAAACATTACGGGTACAGAAATAACTGCAGAACGCTGCTTTGATGCAATCTAATCCCCGCTGTTCATTTAACAACGCTGTAATTAATGACGCATTCTTCTTTCAGATAATTCATCAACTCAAGTCCAATTTATGCGTAAGGCTGACGTTGCTGATTTGGAGAACCAGAATAGCAGTCAAATAGGGTCTAACGATTCTCAAAATAAAGTCTTATTAAAAACTGTTACTACTCATAAACCCACAGTCGCTCGGGTGGAAAGTGGCCGTGTTCCGAAAATCAGCAAGAATCAAACTGACATTTCAAATGCTGTCACGAATAACGAATGTAAAATAAAATCTCCAATGAATGAAAGCAATGGGATCAGTTCTCTGAAATCACTGAGTAACAAACTCCAAGCCAAAGAACCCTGTGATAACTGTAAAGGAGAAACGGAATCACTAGATACTGTGCCAACTTATGAAAATGTATTCGAAATGTCCGGAAATGGAGAACCTGTCTACGAAAATTGTCAAGTCGTAAAAAACATACCACATGAAAAAATATCTTTTGATAACGTATCTGCAAAAAAGATTCCTTCGGATACTCATGGTAAAATAAATGTTGATTCACAAGATAAGCGAGTGCTAAATTCTAAAGTACACGAAAATTCAAAATCAGCTGATGTTGCTCGATTGACTAATGACAAGAACAAAAAGGTTAAAAGAGACGTAGTGAGAAGAGAAAAGAAATCTCACTCGCCACTGCTTAGTATGTCTAACATAAATAATCGAGCCGGTACACGTGAAACACTTAGCAAAGTGAGCAAAGATCCGCGAAATATGAAAATCAAACAAAACTCGTCAATAAAGAAAAAAGAAAGTTCAAAATCAGATTCGAAATTAGATTCGAAATCTCGACATATCACTGGTACATCTAATATTATCATACCAGCGACTACAACTTCTTCAAGGTACCTTTAAAAATTGCTCTCTATAATTAAATATAAAAGCGATTACACTTCAGTAAATTATTTTGTAATTCGTATTACGTTGTATATTGTTTAAATTTTTACATTGTTTAAAAAAAAAAAAAAAATTACAGATTAAAAAAACCCGTGGAAGTGGTTTATCAAACTGCCATTTTCAATATGAAAAATGAAAAATTATCTAAGACATCGAAAAAAGATCCCAAAGGACGTTACATAAATGATCTCATCTGTGGAAGCAAAACTAAACGGCCATCCAACAATAAAAAAGCAAAAAGTATTTTTAGATTTCACATTTTATTACGTATAATATTCATGCAACTTATTTTACTTAATAATAAACCACTGATGTTATGTTTACAGCGGCTGTCGTATCACATAAAACCAATAATCAACAAGAAACTCTAAGAACATGTCGGTAACATTTCCAGTTAATCCAAGTGGATCGAAAGTTTCCGAGTTATGTTTTACTTAAAGTGCGATTACAGACAATGGGTTCTCTGAAACATGCCGATGTCCATGGAGAAGTTTTATGTTAATTTTTGAAATACATTTTCCTACAGTGTTTGTATCACGTGGAATAAGAATAATAGTTCATTTCTTTTTCTTAAACAAACGATACTGCTAAAAATGATAACAATTATACATTACTACTTTTGTTTTAAATAAATGGACTGCTACCTATTACAGATTTCCTTCATCTTTTTCTTGTTTTTAAAAAACGTTGATCAAGAAAGAAGACAGCCGAAGAATTACAATAGTAAAGTAATTTTTATCATTGCTTCAAGAAGTAGATACATACATATATAGTTATATATACATATATAGTTATATATATATATATATATGTCTATGCATGTGTATATATGTATATGCGCATATCTAAGTATGTGCTATCATACACAAGTCACCTATACAACTGATAAATTAATGTAGTTATATTTTAAATACATTACGTCAAGCATAAAACTTACATCTACACGATTTTTATCAAAAACGAAGAAGGTAACATAAAAAAAAAAAAATAAATAAATAAATAAAAACACGAGAATACAGCTTTCGCCTTTAGAAATTATATTTCTGATGTATTGGTAGAGCACGATTCGATGGAGCTACTTTTTTCGTTTCCGTCCTTTTAAATTGTACCGCTTTACGCTGCAGATTAGTGATAAGTACCCCTCACTTGGTGACATATCATTACATAAAAGGAGCAAGTGCACAATGCAAATATATCATAATAGCACATTATACACAAGACTGCGCGTTCAATGTAATATTGGTGTCTGCGTGTATGTGTGTGTGTGTGGGGGGGGGGGGGGGGGGGGGGGGGGGGGGGGGTAGGTTGCGCGATCGTGTATTTGTGTTGTGTGTGCGCGAGCTTGCGTGCACTTGTGCTTTATAAACTATTAGTGCAAAATGCGGTATGGTGAGTTGAAAATCGTGGACCCTTATATTGTGTTATTGAGTTCCATCAGGCGTGGTCTTTTTACACGTGGGGTTTCTTCTTGGGTATCACCATTGACAGATAATAATTCTCGTTTTCTCTCTGCACTCTATAATGAACATAAAATTTCAGTTAAAACCTTTATCAATAAAAGTAAATTATATATCTATTACAAAACAAATACCTTTCTGTCCCATTGTTGATGTAGGTACCTTAATAAAATTGTGGTTTTCTCAGTGACAATGACTAAAAATTTAAAATATCTTTTAATAGATTCAAAGTTTCCCTTAGAGACAACAATAAGATTATTTAAAAAATATTTACAACATTTTAAATCATTTAAAGGAAAGGGGCCGTTTATGACGATAAACAGAGATAAAACCAAGTCGTAAGAATTAAAAATGGCTCTAGAAAAAAGCTATATAAGGTGACCAAAAAAACTCCAGTATTTATAGAGTACTTTGTAAAGTACTGATTATTTTTTGGTCACCCTATATCTTGTTTCCTCGTGGCTACATAAGAACCTTCTTTCTAATATAACAGCTTTAATGTATTTTTACGTTCCTAAATTAAATTACAAGCCAATCGGATTTTTCCGAGTGTTTCCAGAGCCTTTTTTAATTCTTATGGAGAATACAGTATTTTTAAATGTTTATGGAATCATGAAATTGCTCATGTGTATTTTTCGTGTATCTTTAAAAATATTCTGTTACGTGTATCGTCGTTAATGTTGTTGGGCCCCCATTGATATCAAATAGTACCAAGGATGTTACTACCCAGTAATCGGAAATCGATGTAAGTCGACTCAAAATTTACTGCACTTCAATACATACATGTAAACAATTTTTTAATTTCTCATTTTTGTATTGAAACGTTTTTAAACTTAAAATTAAAATTACAATTTGGATTTCTAGTTATAAATACGTCATTTATTTCCTCCTTATAGACTTAGTTTTTGTTTTTAAAATTAAAAATGTATACGCAACGCGATTCGAGTTAACACTCAGTTTCCAGCGTAATATTTTCAGCTCTTGTCTCTGTATTTGTACTATTTCGTTTGTTTATGTCTATTGCTGTTTTGAATAATATGTTTGATTTAAATTCTATTTGGTCATTTAATATTATGTTATTGTTTTTATGTGCTTTGTATATTTCATATTCTTCTAATGCATTTTTATATATATATATATGTATGTACACATTACATGTTTTTTCGCATATATATAAAATTTTGAAATTGTGTTCGAAATTTGAATAACTGCGTGATTTTCGATTTTAATATGTTTTGCTTAATTGGATTTTATAGGATTTTTTAAACTGACTTTTTGCTTTATGACTTTTTAGTTTTTATTATTTGCGAATTTGCATGTATTCGAGTTTAATATATATTTTTACTTTACAAAATTGAATTGAAATTAATTGATATTTTTGACAAATTATTTTCATTTAATTTATATCATAAATTATAATTTATTATATAAATTATTTTCATTTAATTTATATCATAAATTATAATTTATTATAAACATTGCATTTGAAAGCATTTGGAATGGACAAATTAAGGATTCAAAAATGACGAAACGAATGCACTTTTTTTCATTCTAATCCTTTTTCGATTGCTGGGAACGTTATGAAGTACATAAAAATATGAGCGAAAGTAAGGATTTTTCCCTGGCTATTTAACGGTACCATTGAATTTGACCTTGAACATTTATTGCAGGTATTATAACAGGTATTTAACATTTTCCCCGAAAATGCACTCCCGCTCAGATATTTCGCTGTTCCGGGACTTTTGGATCACCCTGTATATATAAATGTCAATAGACATTAAAAAATAAATTTTAAAATATAAAATATCAAGCAATAAGAATTTTTGTAAAGAAGGAAAATTTATACGAAAGAATATTCTATTATAAGACAGCGTGAAAGTTCTCAAACATGAATGTTCTATAATAATATTTCGTTTATAACGTATACAACATTCAAATAGAGTTTTATGTACACAAACATTCCTGTTCTATTACATTAACATCGCAAATGAAAAATTATTTTGGAAACCTCTGATGTAAAGGCATTTACAGTTTTTAATATTAGAATTGAATATTTTTATAATATTATTGGCAAAATGTTCAACAGGGACTCAAAGATTTAGTATTGGACTTAAATAAGTCCAAAATAAATTTAATTAAAAATACATTTACAATGTAATGACAAAAAAAAAATTATATTTTTAGAAATTTTAGAACGGATACCTAGGAGTTACACATAATCACGTATATGTATATATTAATTAATTATAATTAAAGATGCATCACTGGACGCATTCTTTTCATGTAATTTTTAATGATAAAACTATTACCCATTGTCCATCATTGGACAGATTGTAATATTGTTCTGGGGAAATAAAAAAAAAAAAAAAATATTTTTAGAACTATCTTATTCCATTTATTAACCTTTAACCATCAAAAATACTAATGGTTATAGACGTGAGCAACGATGTAACTGTATTAAGTAATAAAATGTACCCTGGTAAAAATCGGAATGTACAAAGAATGTACGGGCATCCAAATGACACTTTAAATGACTTCTAACCCTACGTGAACTGTAATAATAAAGTCATTGGTTCCTGTTCTTTGTACATCCTCCGTATATTCCGACTTTTTCCAAGGTAATATATAATAAATAATACATTATTTCACTCAATTACATAAATAACTTTATTAATGATTAAAGTTTCAAGTCACCTTGTTGAGAAGGGTAATCTTTAGTCGGTAGGTACACAGGAGGGCGCTTTACACACGTTCTGTTTCCATTGTCAGTATGGAATCTTGCAAAGTTGTTTTCATTGTGCGAAGGTAAACCTTTGAGGAATTCTGCTACAGACTGTAACAAACAACAATTTGTTGATCGACCTCGTACAAAATATGAATATAAAACCCTACTGGAATCACTAAAATAATGAGAACTTGCTTTTGTTGCAAAACGGGTGCTACGAATTTCCTACTAGTTTCAGCATCATACAATAAACTACAAATTGCCAGAAGTAAATATAACCTGTTAGTTACAAACATAATACTAAAGTTCGAAAAAAGAGGAATTCAACGATAATTATCAAAACTATAAAAATTACTAAAATTATTATATGTACATACATGTAAGCATATATATATTCATCTGTTATTATTCTATTTTTCCCCATCATTGTCAAAACCATTATTTTAATTGTTTTATATATTATTTGTATATAAAGGAACTAAAGCTGAGTGAAATAAAAAAAAAGGTTTGATTTTCGTTGGCCTTCAACGTTTCGAACTTCAGCAACATTCGTAAACTTGAAAGAAGAACTTAAAAGAATCATAACCACAAAATACTCTGCGTCAGTCAAGCTCGATATATGGCAACCGATTACAACTGAATTGCTATTCATGAGTGTTAATTGTTCGTGGTATGTAATTAGTTCAGTTTTATAAACCGTACCCGTTGCAATCAGCTGATAATAAGCAAGAAACATAGAAAAATGACGTACCATTTTAGAGGAAAACCTTTATTGCAAGTTTACGCAGCAAATGCCAAATGTTTTCTTTACTTTGTGTTTTACTAGTGCTGCGTGCCAGTATCGAAACGTAATATTGACATCACACTATCATAGAAGTGTCATTATTTCGAAATGCAATAATATATATTCTAAATTACAAGAATCTTTTCGATTTACACAATCGTATATGTACACAAACGCACTCTTGCTGGAAAACAGAGTATACACACGCACAGTCGGTACCGGATTCCGGATACAAGAGAGTAGCCGACCGAGGGGTATAAGGACGTACACCATCTATGAACGTACACTGATGGCGGAGTCCCATGGACGCGGATCTGCGGAAACGCGGAAAGGGCGGAAAACTGAACGACCAATCAGAGATGTTCCGCAAATTTTGTTGCGCAAAAATAATTTCCTTATGTC
>JAPYZR010010830.1:0-11939 GCA_030522945.1 Trichopria nigra
AGTGGACAAAAACGGATAGAATAAAACAGGTTCGAAATCCGGATGAATGTGGATAGGCATTTTTTTCTTTCCATTTCTATCCGAATTTTTAAGCAGGGTTTATATATATTGACGGAAATGAATTCATAACTTAGAACTAATTTACATACTTAGAATGCATTTTAATCCAAAAATATTAATTTCATATTTTATAACCATGAATATTTTCAATGCATTTTAATGGAAATTTACGAATAAAAAATTTGTTCATATTAAAAAACTATTAAGAAAACTATTTTTTCATTCTGATGAATTCAAAAGCAATAATAACTTTTTACATATATGCATAAGTTTCAATTACAGTAGTGTAGTATGATTGGCATATATTTTATTGAGAAAAATTATTTTCCATATACAGATTAATAGAAAATACATTTTCTTATTCAAAAATTTGGATTGAAACGAATTAACGGGCCATTTAATCGAGAATATTATTTTTTTATTCAAACTGATTCAAATACAAATCTTCATACAATTCGGAAATATGGATTAAAACGCTTTATAACGGTCCATTTTATCGAGAATATTATTTTTGGATTCAAATATTGATTGAAATATAAATTTACATATTCAAAAATCCGTATAGAAACGAATTAACAGCTCTCACTTATTATTTAAGAATATATTATTTTTATTCACATCCGTAAACGGAAACATATTGAAAGTTGAAAATACAAATTAAAACTAATTAAAATGAATTAAAATGCATTAAAACGACGGAAAATGAATTCACTTAATGCGTACATGAATTCATTTCAATTCGTATTTTTAATTTTCAATACGTTTTCGTTTACTGGGATGGATTCAAATTTATGCATGCATCAATCAGACATATATTCGCGTGGATTAAAAGATCAAATTTTCTATTCGTATATGAACAAATAGAAATGCATTTCGGATAAAAATGGATTCGTTTTTCCCAAAGTACAAAATCAAAGACTCGATAATAAAATGAACGCATTTCAATACTTTTTTATAAGGTTATATAATGACGACACGCCTTTTAAAAATGAAATGCAAACATACAAAATAATAATTATAATTTTTAACTGCAGAAAAAAATACAAATAACATTTGTTTCTTACAATATGTGTGTCGTCAAATCTTGTACAAACTGATACATTTTAGTAGGTATGTTTCTTTGTTCCCCTACAACAAGGCTCGTTGGTCTAGGGGTATGATTCTCGCTTCGGGTGCGAGAGGTCCCGGGTTCAAATCCCGGACGAGCCCGTTTCATTTTTTTACATTTTTTTTTTTCATTCGTTTGTTTTATAAACACCTATCTTACGAATTGTTTATTATTAATAATTAAATTAATCATTTTTTTGTATTTTTTTGTTGCATTTGGGAATTAATATAAAAAAACTTTTCGTGAACGAAGATATCGATCGGCACCAGGAGAGACCAGGAGGCCACGTTATATATCGAAAAGTAAACATGGCGCTCAACTGGGATCCATCGAAAAATCACAGCGACAGAGAAAGGTACGCATTTTATGTATTTATTAATATTATTTTTTTCTTTAATTCTATGATTTTTTAAGATTATCTGTGAATGTTTTTGTTTTCACAGTTAAAAATGATTGTTACCAGCTAACATCTGCTTTTAACCTCAAAACATTACTATATTGTTATTTCGTTAAACTTATTTTTATATGATAATAGATAAATGAATATTATTTTATCGTATTCGACTTTATTCATTTGAGCAATCATTATTTTTCTTTCAACTAGATTTCTGGTTGAGTTTCAGTGTTACATATGTCTTGTATTGTTTACATAGAACCGTTTCCACGAATCCCTCCAGTTAAAATTTGTTAAATTGTCGAATTGCATTTAAAAAAAAAAAGAAATAATGCATTTGCATTTTTATAATTAACTTTTAAATTTAATTTATGACAGATGGATATGTATTTATCCGGCATACATCAACAACAAGAAAACTCTTGCGGAAGGTAGAAGACTGTCAAAGGATAAATGTGTTGAAAATCCTACTCATCAGGAAATCCGTGATGTGCTAACGGCTGCAAGATTAAAGTTTGGTGTTGAAAATAAGTTATACCCAAGAGAGAAAAGTAAAGAATTATTACATCGAGGTCGGATTCGTGTACAATTGCGGAACGATGATGGAACTCCGGTAAACTCTGAATTTCCTAGCAGAGATTCTATATTATTGTATTTGGGCACAATGATCCCGAAGCTGAAAACTCGTCAAGGAAAGCAATCAAGTGGCGATCAATCTTCCCAACAAACCACATCTAGTGGATCGAAGAAAAGAGGCAAAGGTCGCAGATGAAGGCTGTAGTAATATAAAATATTCCATTTCATACTTTCTTAATTGTTAGATTCAATTTGTATAAAGTTGATAGATTATGAATACAAGATTCTTAAGTAACAAAATGCTATAGTTTATTATTAATATTTTTGTAATAAGAATACTAAATATTTTACATGTACAAAATATTTATGAAAACTGCTGGTCTGGTAGAAGAAAGATTATCTACCAGCTTCTAAAATTTTAGAAGTGGATTTATTTTCTGCCGCTAAAATGTCAAGAATATGCTTAACACCTTGCGGTTTCTTTTTCGTAGAAGTTCCTACAGATTTTTTAACGATTTTCTTTTCTGGACAGTCATCAGCATGACGAGAGTTTCTCGATTCTATCGTTACTAATGTGTTATCGGGACAAGTGCAAGTTTTCGTAGCAGCTTGCCTAAGAGTCATTCCTACGGGCTGTACTGATGCTACAGCTTCTTTCGGATAGAACGAGTAGAAGCGAAGAGGTATCTGATTATTCTGAGGTTGAGGATTGCGGTAAGTCATCTGTACTGGAATCGGTTGGTTGTACGTAGGAGGATTCAGGTTTACCATAACTGAATTTGGATATGTCCGTGCGCCAGTTACAGGTTGTGATTGCTGAAAATGATTCGAACAATTAAAGAGAATATATCTTAAAAACATTAGATTAAGAGAACCAAAACAGCATTGCAATTAATTTATAAATAGAAGCGGTCAATAATTTTACAAATATATGACTCATGAATGGATTATAAAGCCAGTTTACTCACCATGTTTGCAGCCAAATAAAATCTTGGAGCTGGTGCTACTTGAGAATATGTGATATGTGGTTGACTGTGATAACTAGCAGGTGCCAAAGATCCATATCCAAAATTCACAGACGCTCCAACAACTGGGACTGGCGTTGTCGTATCGCTAGATTCAGATGATGCCTCTTCCTCAGAATCGTCACAGTCAACAGATTTTGATCGACTCTGCTCTACAGGTTCCACTTTCTGTGTTTCCTTTGGTTGAATTATTATTTGTGCTGGCTGTCGAACGAAATAGGTGTGTGGTTTGGTGATTCCTACTATTTCATGAGTAGGAGCCAAAGGCTTGTTGCAATCCGATTTCTTTCCTTCGAATACAGAACCTGTTATGGGGCCATCTTTCATAAAGTAGCGGGCTACACGTTCTAGGTCATCTGAAAGTTGTTTTTATTTAAATACTCAAAAAAATTCTTTTAAAAGCGCTCATACATCGAAGTAAATCGAAATAAAAATTAAATGCCAGAGCCACTATATGACAAAATTGATTTACGTTTCGAATGATTCTTCCAGCCCAAAACACATCGAGCTGGTCGATTCTCCGTTGCTGAATCACAAGAGACCAAACCTAAGCCAAGTTCCTGTGCATGACGCTTCATTCTCTGAATACATCTTGTACCTGAAAAAATGTATTAATTCAGAGCACTATTAAAATAACATATTATTTATTTAATAAGGAAAAAATTATAATGATTAATATCATATTCCATAAAGACTGTACTACTAATAAATACACTTCGCTTACGTATGCAAAAAAAGTACCTTCTTTGTCATCATCAGAAACTCTACATTCGCATCTGCCATCGCTGAAGGAAGCTATTCCATTGCAACTTTTGCATAGGTCATTACATGCCTGGGCATCTGTCGGAGTTGCGGAGCAACTGTGAACTAAACATTAATGTTAAAATTATTGCATATTATTATCGAAAAATGTTATCGAATATTTATTAGGATTAAAATGTCGTAGCAACGACATATCAAATGATGTATTTATAATTATATTATTTCATCTTAATTATAAAGCTAAAAAGTTACCAAAAAATATAATTGCTAAGGAAAAGTATTTTTAAAAATTGTTATTTTTTGAGAGCAACTTACCACAGTATAGAAAAATCGCGAAAAGCGCAAAAGCTTGTAACCTGTCGATCATTTTCACCGACCAGTACGAATTATAAGTGTTTGTTTTTGTACAAATCGTTTTTTAAACGCACTTGCCGATCGCGATAATCGAACTGTGAAATTGTCGGTCAACTCTGTAAATTTATATTTTTAAAAGTCAGCAAATCTGCTGATTCGACGTTTTGAGTAACATCGTTGATTTTATTTGTCCCGAATTTCGCGGATGACCAATCACGTCTCACGCATGTACAAAATACCGGGAACGTTTTTGTATTTTATTTTTTTCGCATTCTTTGCGTTGAATTGGTGCGTATGTAAACAAATGCAATTTATGAATTTATTGCTTGACATTATTGTTTTTTAAAAAGCTTTGAAACTATTGTCCATCTCCATATGTATAGTACGTATACGCAAATTTTTTTTTTTTTACACACACTTGTTTATTTCGTGTTTGTGATCAATTTGTATTTATTTATAACCTACAAAATGTTTATAAATAATAAGTTTTGCAGTGATAAAATCGGAAACTAAACAGCTATCAAATAGATTATAAACTTGAATAATTTAAATAGAATAATTACAAGATGAGTGTAAATACTATATAATAATGAAGAAATTACAATTAAGTACGCACTATGTATGCGTAAAAAAACACATTGGTGATATACAGAAAATATTACAAATAGATTTGTGTTAAAAATATTGACGACAAAAATCTAGTGTGTTTGCACAATATAAGTTATACATTTTGTCAGTTACGATACAAACCAAAAATACTCGAAAATATTTGACAACAATAATCTTGTCTTGAAATAAACTATTAAAAAGTTATAAAGGAAACAATAAAATGATTACTATATTGTAACACCTTTATGGGATATTAAATACACGTTTTCAAATACCTAAAAATTTACTAATTGCTAGATCTATAAATATATAATTACACGTCAAGAAAATATATTTGAGAATAAAAAATATCTAATAACTGCAATCTGCATATATTGTTATTGATAAATATTTATTATTCTACTGTTGTTTCCATTTTTAAAGATTCTATTTTTACATTATCAATCACATCAAACGTATATTGGCATCGAAACTCAATTTAAAAAAAGAAACATGCATAGCGGCGAATTTGAAAAAAGTTTTATTTATGTAATTATGCAAATTTGACTTGAATTAACTGAAATGAAATTATATGCATATGTGAGTAAACATTAAACTATTTCCAAGTATATATCAATGTGGCCCTGGTATAAATGAAAACATTACTGTCAGCAGATTCTTGATATGTTTATGCAGTGGACTTTATTATGTAAAACGATGAATGTTCTTTAATCAGCATAAATAGATTAAATGTCATTATATGTAGAGCATAGAAAATTATTATATAATATTAATAAGAATGATAATAACATATTTTTGCTATATTATTAATTTTTAATATTTAAAATCAATGCAATGGCATTTTGAATTCTATGTATTATCGTATTACTATTCGCAGTTTTTATATCGAATCGTTTTATTAACAGTTGTTAGAATAGTTAATACTTATTTATAATCATCACATTAATTATTAAAAATTGTTTATTTCTTTTTAAATGTTTTCAACCATTATTGTAATGTTTATTACTACTTTTCACATTTGATATTTTTATAAACGACGTTATTCAATATTTTGAGAAATTATTTAATTGTTAAATGTTAAAATTATTATTTGTTGCGATTATTTTTTATACGTTTTTATTCATGCTTGTTAATGTTTTATTCTTGAATTTTTTTAATCCCATTTGACTGTTTAAATTTTTACTACTATTTCCCTCTTAATTTTTTTATTATATGTGAAAAAGAAAATCATTTTCGTTAGACTTTATTTTTAAAAAATTACTTGATTTTAATTTTTATTCATTTTTATTTTTTCATTGAATAATTAATTAAGTGGATTAGCAGTTGAATTAAAATTGTATCTCAAATAAAATAAAAAAATTTTTTAAAACATAAAAAAAAAAAAATAAAAATAAAAATAAATTTAAAGAAAATATAAAAAAAAGAATAATGAACAAAAATAAAAAATAAAAACAAAGAAACGTCCATTTTTCTCATAAATGTTACATAAATAAAGACTGTATAGAAATAAATCACACAAAAAAAAAATCGTAAATTTAATTAAAAAATATATTTATTATTCGCAATGTTAATAAAAACAAAATAATAAAAAAAAAAATGAAAAAAAATACCTTCACCGTGACAATGTTTTGAAACATTGCCGTGACCAGGATTCGAACCTGGGTTACTACGGCCACAACGTAGGGTCCTAACCACTAGACGATCACGGCTATCTTTCAAATAATTTGGTAAGTATAAGTCATTTCATTTTCCAAATAATTATTATATAATTAAATTTATACATAATAATAATAATAATATGCAAATTATAAATATTAAGATTGAAAATTTAATTCGTACAATATATTTTTATTTATTTTAATTATTACTAGTTTCAGAATTCCGTATACGGTTTTAAAAATGTCCAAATGATTTTGGACTAGAAAATGTATACCGAATCAATCAAAATCATCGATTTTTTAAGATTGACCAATTAGAAGTCGAGATATCTCTGATTTTAACAAAATAGTTGTTATTAATTAAAAACATAAAAATACTCAAGAGAAAACTAATATAATTGCACCCAATTCGAATTATAAATAAAATAATTGTAAAAATTGAGAAAAAAATGATAATTACGATTTTGGAACTGCAAACTTTGTTTCAAACTGTGAAAGATGTAAACGTTACATTTGAACTGTGTACAATGTAAACACAACTTTTGAGATAAGAAAGTATAAACAAGTGAACTATACTAGAATTAAAAATGAAAATATAGAAAACAAGACGTTTGGGTTATAAAAATTGTAAACAAGACTTTTCGAACCAGATAAAGTAAACATGCACGATTGCGGACAAAAGCGTAAATGTAAGTATTTAAACTGTAAACAACACTTTTCAGATGACTACAAAAATGCCCAATGTGATTTGAGAATTACAAAAATTGTTAGCAATACTTTCGAATTATAAAAAAATGTAAAGAAGACCTTTGAACTAAAAAAGTGCAAACGCCATTTGAATAAACGTGAGAACAATTAAAATAATCGAGACGAAAACATTTAATTAAGATACTAAAAGTGTAAATATATATAAGACTGTTAGTTAGTTTAGTTCAGTTTATTTTGGTCTTTAAGTTCCTTGTGACAATATGTAACAATTACATATGAAATTACAACAAAGAAAAAACAAAAAAATAATATATACATGTATGTTTACATTCTTCATAGTTTAAATCTTTCGTTTACATTTTTTTATTGTTCGAAAGTATTGCTTATAATTTTTACAGATCCAAAATTTTATTCCAAAGTTTTTTTATTATTTATATGTCTTATGTAAAAATTTCAAAAATTAAAAAAATTACGGTCACTATACTTATTGTCTTGGTTCAATGACCCAAAACAATAATAAACAATATATATATATGTATATGTAAAATTTTCGGCCTAGATCAAGGCCCTCTTCAGTAAAGTAAATAAAGTAAATAATAAATATAAATGTATAAAAATAAGTAAAATATATGTATTACATTTTACAACAACGGTCGAGAATCATTTCTTAATAATTATTTATATGTCTTGTTTACTTTTTTACATTTTTTATACACATTAAATAAATATATAGAGAAATATACATGCACATTGAAGATAAAACATACAAAAAACACCCTACACAAGTCTATTTTAGGATGAATTAAATTCTACTTATTTTAATATAACAAAAAAAAAATAAATAAAATTGGAAAAAATTCGGTCGATTTATGTATAACTGGTTACGAGTAAGTTTTTGGATTGTTTTATTTCAATATTTGTATAACATTTTGTAATAATGAGATGACACGTTCATTTCTACGACACACTTTTCTTTAATTGAGAAAGATTATAAGGATTAAAAAAAGTATTAAAAATGGTTCTAAGGGTTAAAAAGAATTGAAAGAATTGAAAAAGGATTAAAAACATTCTATGTATAGATGTCGTTATATCTTCATCAATTGTTTTTTTTTTCTTCTTCTTTTCTTTTTAGTTAGGCATTTTTTTTCTTTCTTTCTTTTAAAGGCAGATAACTTGTAATTAAAAATTCAATTTTACTATGTATAACCGCACAGGCACTTTTTTGTAAAAAAATACATTACTCATAAACAACGAGCACACGTATTATTAATTTTTTATTGTTATTTATGAATTTAAATATATTGGAATGTATTATTGAAACATGTATATATATGTATAGGAGTGAATTCACATCGTTTTTTTTAGACTTCCGAATCTATATGTTTCAATGCATTTTCGTATACTGAAGTTTATTCATCAACTTTATTCCATCTTTCTTCATTGTTATTCGATTTTGTCAACAGCCCTGGGCTCATATCGACTTTTGTATCCAATTTTAACAAGTCCATAAAAATGATTTTAATTTAATACAAGGAACCAGAATTAAAATATATATATATATGTAAGATTTCATATTATAATTTCAAAAGGAATTTGAATTCGCGAATCAAGAGCGGTCAGCGAAAGAGATTTGAAATTGAATGTGTTCAGTTAAATAGCGTAATCAGACTCGCGAGGAGAAATCGGGCTATATGCAATTTGAAGGAAACGAAAATTAAGTAGATCTTTCTTTTCTCAAAGAAAGTATACACGTAGAAAAATTAAGTAAAAGTAAAATTTTTTTTATAACGTATGTGGCCAAGCTTCGCTTATACTGATTAGATTGCATATAATAGAATTGTAGAGGAATAATCGAAAAAATATTCAAAGAAAAATTTTATCATGTCAATTTCAGACTTCTTTATTTCTGGATTCTCTCTGGTTTTATTCATTTATTATTTTTTTTTATTATTCTTACTCTCAGTGAGATATATATTACTTTGTAAGTGCGTCTTGAATGGGTTTGTTGTAACGTTCAAGATGCGAGTATTTGTCCACGGCTGTTGATGTTCAGGTCAGGCAGGCGGCCAATAAAGAAAAATCAATCAATCAATCAATCTTTCTCTGTCTGTTTTGGATAATTTGTCTCTGTTTTTTTATCTCTATTTTTTATCTATGTTTTCTTTCTCTCTGTTTTTAATTTTTTTTCTGTTTTTTCTCTGTTTTCTTTGTCTGTTTTTCTATTTCTCTATTTTCTTTGTCTGTTTTTTTCTTTCTCTGTTTTTTTATCGCCTTTTTTGCTCTCGGGTTTTCTCTCCGTTTCTCTATTTCCTTTCTCTGTTTTTATTTTCTATTTTTTTTTCTTTTTTTCTGCTTTGTTGTCTCCGTTTTGTTCTCTAATTTTCTTTCTCTGTATTTTCTCTGCCTTTTCTCTCTTTTTCTCTGTTTTCTTTGTCTGTTTTTCTATTTCTCTATTTTCATTGTCTGCTTTTGTTCTTTCTCTGTTTTTATCGCCTTTATTGCTCTCTGTTTTTCTCTCCGTTTCTCTATTTCCTTTCTCTGTTTTTATTTTATGTTTTTTTTTCTCTCAATGTTCTTTCTCCGTTTTTTATTTTCGTTTTTTTTTCTGTTTTCTTTCTCTGTATTTTTCTTTCTGTTTTTGTTTTCTAATTTACTGCCTCTGTTTTTATTTTCTGCTTTATTGTCTGTGTTTTTATTTTTTGCTTTTTTTCTCTTTTTTTCTAATTTTTTCTCTCTTTTTTTTTTAATTTTTTCTCTCCGTTTTAATCTCTTTCAATCAGTCGCTTTTTTCTTTATCAAAATGTATTATTTAAAATCAATCATTTTGAGAACGTTTAATAAGCTTCGTTAAGGTGGACATCCGTCGATGAAGTTTTTTGTTTTTTTTTTTATTTTCAATTTTTTATAATTTTTTTTTTCTCAAAAAAAGCCCATGACTATAGTGAAACATCTGATAAAAAATTCACCACGATCGGGTGAGAATAATATCGTAGTTATCGAATTTTAAAACCATGAGGTTACTTTATAACCACCCTATATATGAATTTACATATATACACACATATATATTTTTTTTTTCTTCTGTAAAAAAAAGTTTTATATATTATTATAAACCCTTTTTTTTATGATTTCGAATTTTAATCGTCATTTACCGTTCTTCAGCTATAATAAAACTCTCTGGGTCTTCCCAACGCGGTTTTATATTGTGCTCAGTTTATATATACAGGGTGAATATTTCGTTAAAATTGAGATGTGCATCGGGAATATGCACTGCATATACATATTGTATAGCGATGAACTACCATTATACAACAGTCACATACCGTACAGTAGGTGTGCATGAAAGTGTATGCGTGTATACAATAAGTGCACTCCGTGTCGACGAGGATTCCCCCGCCGTCGTCGACGTGGCACATATAGGCGAGAGGAGAGCGAACCGAATCTATAATCGTGGTGGGCTGGGTTCTACTATTCACTGATGTCGTTGGGGTAGGCTCTCCCGGAGACTCCGGCGACCAGGCGAACAGAAAGTGGCGTCGTGACTCCATTCTATGTATATAACCATAGGCACCAGGTGCGTACCCTTCAGATCCGGTGCCCTGGGGCCCTTTCGTGATCTTTTCTTTTTTTTTTTTAGAATTGTATGCGAAATCATAAGCCATATAAATATTTATTATTACTATTATTATTGTTACATTATTACCCGAACCGCCATTTCTTCGCACCACATTAAAAAAAAAGACGATTTATATCGACTTTGACTCTGTTGGTCGTAGAAAATAAATGAAAAATGCAAATTAAAGATGAAGGTAAAATACGAACTTTTTATAGCATGCGAAAAATTTTTCATAATTTTTATATCTTTTATTTGTAGTTTTTTTGGGAAATAATGATAGACGAAAAATAAAAAAAAGCGAAAGTTTTACTCAAAATTTAAAAGTTCGTCATTTTCTCTCTCTCTGTTATAATTTTCTCTTAAATGACTCCCGCGGAAAATCAAGAATCGAAAAAATAGTCGTTAATTATTATAACTCTTATAATATTACCATAGTCGTAACTATTTGTCGATTCGCGTAACATTTTTTTATAAACGAATAAAAATTAGGCTGCAATTTCGGAAATTGGACAATTTAAATAAATTTTTAATTTAAAATGGCGTCTTTCATATTTTATACAAACGTAAAAAAACTATATTCAATTGTTTTGCTTTCTCTTATTTTCAATTTAGTGTTTTCGTTATGAAAACAATTTTTCGAAAATGGTAATAAAAAATTAGAGATTTATACGGACGAAACATTGTAAAAATCCTCTTTTATATAACGCAAAAACGTTATATAAACATTATAAACGTTATATAACCTCTTTTATATATAAGTAAAAAAAAAAAAAAAAAAAAACAAGAAATTCCCTGATGTACTACTGTTTTCGCCCCCGCTTAGAAACTAACCTAACCTAACCGTCGCAACTCGCAATACTGCCTGAAACGCATTTTTTATTCCTCCTCGTATAACATTCCAGACTTGAAAACTGCCATGTGTATATCTGAAGATTCCGACCTTTCTACGACCTTGAATGCACCATTATGCACACATATAAGTATATCTTTGGTACATTTTGAGGACCTATATTTCCTGTTTGGTACATTTTGAGGACGTGTGGCTACTTTGGGGACGGTCCCCACAATT
>JAPYZR010010831.1:0-17237 GCA_030522945.1 Trichopria nigra
TATTTATGTATATATATTTATATATATGTTGGCCCCTCCTTTTTAACTTTTTAGTTCAACCTCCCCCCCCCCCCCCCCCCCCTCATTTTAATTCTTCTCATAACCACGTGGTTACCTCTGTTGCCTTTTTTTTTGAACTCTTTTTGAACTCTCAAAACTAGAGGTTCAATGTTCCCTCCGATTATTAAGACAGTATCCAGAAGGTTTTTATTTTCTAGCGAACATTTTTTCCTTGTTACTCATTTCGTGCAATCTCTCTTACTTGTTTAAATACACATATATCATTTAACTATGGAAGAAAACGAGCATCCAAAAAATTGTCGGCCTGACATATTCAAGCCGACATTTTCAAAAAAAAAAAAAAAAAAATAACGGGAAAACATGACTTTTTATAGTTTGTTTTGAATTTATTTTAAAGAATGTAAGTCCAACAGAAAAATCATTCAAACAAAAAATGAAGAGCGAAATATTGTACAGAAAAATGATTAGGCTCATTTTTATCGTTAACTGGATGGTAAACGAGTAAAAGAAAGATGAGCATGAGAGTAATCGGTTTGGGGCGTCTTGTTTTATCCAGTAACGTTATTTCATTATTGTTGACACTTCTGTACATTGCGGCAAATACAGCAAATACGATAATTGCCGGCACCTGTACCATAATCTTAAGCTAGTATAAGGAAGGGGATTCTGTAGGGCGGAGCCCCCCAGCACGCAGGAACCTCATAGGTTCAGGCATTGCCTATTGAACTCATCGAAATACAGACAATAATTAATGCCTGAACCTAGGAAGTTCTTGGGTACTCCCTCACGAAAAGATACTGTGTAATATCGGAATTCACTATGTAAGCTGATAGTAATGAATGGTTAACTATTAAGTACTATTGGTTTACATAGTACATTCGGACATTACTATATATTGGAGGTGAATAGTAGGTGGATAGGTCTCAATAGTAGCCTTCAAATGTCTACTAGTTAGTCGTAAACATTTTTTTGTAAACTACATATATGTAATTTCTTCAGTGTTTCCAGTCGATTAAATTTTTTCACCTTTTCTAATCGTGGCTTACCTGATTCGGAAAATCGTTCTAATCCACAGTGATTCTTCTCGACGAAAAGTTTCACCGCGGGGGTTTACGATTCCGTGTGTAGGTATTCACATCTTCACAGCGGGAACAAACGCATATAAATGCATTTTTCGTGTAATAAAGAAACCGAAATCGGGGGACAGGTACGTGTTCAGGTGAATTCAACACAGATTTTATGTACTAATCCTACTCGCTTTAGATTCATTTCATACTCGAATTTCCCATACGTTTTAGATGATCCTCGATTATTTATTGACATGTTTTTTTATACCTGTCATTTTTTTTTTTAATTAAACCTTTCCATAACTGTTAATACATCCTAAACTTTTATTAATTTTCGTATGTAAACTCCTTATCAGACTGACAAAAAAATAATGAGTTTTTCAGTTACTTTTTTTTATTTAATTATATTTTACTATCATATCAAAGTGGATAATCTAACTACTCGCGAAAATAACTATGGGAATTATAGATATCAATTTGTAAGGTAGCACCTCTCACAATCATAATTGTCAAATCTCTATATATAAACTTGTTATTTTACAGATATATCAAAGCATGAAACATAAGAAGTAACACATCTCAATTATATATGATATATTATTTGGTGTTGTAATTTTTTTTTTATGACTAAAAAATAAAAGAGATATACATTTTTTATTTTGAATTTTCAAATTTTATTATATAAATAAAAATAATCATTGCTAACATACTATGACATGTATATGTCTCCATTATTTTACAATTATTTATTGCATAAAAAATGTAAAGTTGATAATTGTTCAAATATCATTCACGTCAGTATGCATAAAGAAAATATGTCTAAAAGATCACACACAATAAAAAGACAATAATAATCACGTGGGAATTTACAAAGCACAGGCAGTTTAATTAAAGTAAAAGAACACTTAATGCAAAAAGTTCTATGAATTGCCAACGAACCTTCATTCAATACGATGTTTTCCTCCTTTTGTCATACATAATACATAGTGTATATAAGATATAACGCGAGTATAGTACGTAACTACTGTTAAACAAATATTCAAAGATCTGAAAACGACCAAACAGGTCTCATTATGTGAAATTTCAACGATAGAAATTCCCTCTTTTATCTGAAATGAAAAACGAAGGTACCGTTATACGAGATTAACTTTGAGTCGCCGAGTAATATGACATAATACATTGTCAAGGATCCGATCGTTCAGCGTCAGTTGAACGAGTCGAATACCTGACTTTCGTATTCAAACCTAATTCCACTCTTTTCCACCCTGAACGTGATCTAAAAGTCACTGGAAAATTGTAGACGGGATGTTAAAGACCTTCTACTACTATTTCCAAATTCTTTAGATATTTAAAAGAGCCCGAAAATCTTTTATGTGCATTTAAAAACTTATTTTATGTTTCTGAGTTCGTTAGCGCATATGCATCGACATCAATAAGAAGTGTTGAAATTTTTATTTGTTTGCTTAGGATTATATTTATTTATTTTTTTTTTTTTTTTTTTTTTTTTTTTTTTTTTTTTTTTTTTTTTTTTTTTTTTTTTTTTTTTTTTTTTTTTTTTTTTTTTTTTTTGTAATTTCAAAATTTGTATTTAAGGTTACTTTTTTTTGTTATGGATCATCTGAATTGTTAAGTTTCGAAGTAAAATGTAATCATTTAATAGTAAAAATTAATAAAATCGGCGAATTTTGACTAAAAATGTGTAAATAAAAATGTAACAATAATTAAGGAAAAATCACTGACCAGGTACGAACCAAAAGTGCTGAGTAACAGTGTACATAAAGAATGTTGAAGTCACAACAAACAAAAATGAAAAGAATTCTTCGAAATGCATCGGCAATTTTCCGAGTTCATTGACATCGATGATGGATCCAATAAAAGTGTGTCATTGTTGTTCTTTGTTCCCTTTATGACCCGATTTACTAATTAATAATGTAAAATACATTTTTACAGTTATATACTGTAGCGTATAAGCCTTCGAAAATAAAGCAGTGTTAAAGTTATAAAAAAATAAAGAAGGTTTAAAACTTTTATGGATTTAACCTATATAGATTTTTTAAACATGGTGATATTTTGTGTTCTTCGCCCTTCTCCGGGGTTTCCACAGAAAACAAGATTTTTTAAAAGCAAACAGCGACTTTGAATACTTCACATCAATATTTAATCAAACGTAGATAATATTGGTCATTCAAATACTCAGTTAAGTATTCCAAGATCTTTTGACTTTAATATTTGATTAAAAAATGTTATAAAAAAAAAAAAGTTCATCCTTTTGATCAAATAATGTAACACAAACTTTTTGAACATTAAACATGTTGTGTTACTTGTGGTAAAAATTACTCAATTAATTAATAATTTTCTTTCTACCTTCTACCTTTCAACCTTCTACTATGATATTGTAAAAAATTTAAGATGATATAATAAAAAATGGCTATTTTATAAAAAATTCGTCGTTTATATTGTTATGCATAAGAAACGTACCTCACGTCAGTGAAAAATTAACGAAATATCAGTTTTCATGATTTGCGCAGCCAAAACAATGTAAATATGTAACATTGTAAATCATTCACTTTACTTATTTATTGAAATTAACGCCAGAACTAGGTAAGCAATGTTGGTAATGCTACTGTTGATCCTGAGGAATAACAAATTCAAAATACAATCGCGTTTAATTTAAATATTATCAGGCAATATTCGTTCAAAAAACGAATGAGATAAAAATTGATACTATACACATTTAATAATTTATAAATAACAAAAAAAAAAAGATTATTTTTATAATTATCATAATATTTTATTATATTGTATTATTATTTATGATTATTTATGATGAGAAGTAGAGATTATAAATTAAAAACAGAACTAAATTCCGATATACAAAATTTCAAATTACTTTTGTTAAAAAAGTGAAGTTGTTTCTGCAAATACTTCAAAATTTTCAAATACTTCCTTCATTAAATCTATGAGTTCATCCGAATGCATAAAGAATATTCCTCTGCAATATTATTGGACAGTGTAATTGTATTCATAAGAAATGGTAATGCAATTCCAACATGCTCAATTTAATTTATTAAAAAAATGTACAATTTTAGTAATATATATTCAATTAATTTATATGCTAATCACCTGATTTACCCATTTTCTCTTTTGAGATTTAAAATTGGAATGAAGCTCTTAATAAATTGTCGTAATACAATTGTAATTGATGATTGGATGCGAAAATTGTATGCCGTTAGAGGGAATTATGTTTACATTTTTTATGCTGCTCCTTTATATTTATAATACAAGTTCACCTTATCTATGAAAATTTTCGACTAAAAATATTAAACAAAAAATATAGAAAAAAATATACAAGAAAACTGTTAAATTGTACTATTTTTGTTTTAAGCACTTATCATATTTATCACCTGACGGCTATTTTAAGAATAAACAGGAGATTCAAGGTCTCCAAGGAATTTCTTTAGAATAACACGAATTATTTCCAAGACAGAATACTTGAGAATGTTGGGATAACTTTGCTATGATGTAATGTACAGCTATGTGATTTAAACGAAAATCACGTTTAGTATATATAGCATAGTAATATGTCGCATCTATGGTGGAACGAATATCTTATCAATTGTCTTTCCAAGAATATTTTAAGTTTATCCTAGTAATTTTACAGTAAATTTCTAATCTTAAAAATATTTACATTTTGACGTCGTTTTGAACTAAAACTGAAGAGTTCAGGATTCATATTTTTTTTATCATATATAGAAGAAATCGAGATTTCTTAATTTTAAATTTAGATTTTAAATCTTCATCTAGCAACAGAAAATTTGAAATAAAATCCATGAAATCTGGTTTTAAAAGTCGCTATTGCAGATTTTAACGGTTTCGTATCGTTTTAATACTCTTCAATAAATGCTTCGAAAGATCGAATAAGTTTGATCGAATAATAATCTATTTTAATATAACTTTTATTTAACGGAAAAGTCGCAAAATAAAATACAATCAATTTAATGAAATATTTCCTTGATAGCGCTCGTGAATGCAAAGATTTATAAGTATTTCTTGAATTTAATGTTACTGCATTGGAATTATGCGTGTCATGATTCGAAGTAACGACGATGATGATTGCTAACCAGATAAAATGAATTTTTTTTACACGACCAGAATCGCTTCTCGCATCGTTGTGGCCGTCTTCTATTATATATCGAAAATTCTTGAATTTGATTTTCTCGTATAAAATTGTCTGATATATCACTTTCATCAAACGGTCATTACTTAATACCTAGAATTACTCAGTATTACTTTTCAACTCTCTGGACCTATCGGTGATATTCTGATCGGACGAAATTTGTATCGAGCGATTCCGTATATTCATGTACACATACACACACACACATACACACATATATATATTTCTGTATATACATAAGAAGTATCTTGGATTACAGTCGACAACATCGTGATGAATTTCAAGGTGAACTCAGTGGAAAGCGTGCATCGTGGTCGAACAGCGCGAGTGGTCCAGCGGTCCAGCGATGTGCGAAAAGAGAAAGAAACTTAAATACAGGATAGAGAGAGACGGAAAAAGTGTCTGCGGGGGAGAGAGGGAGAAAGAGAGGACGACAGAGAGAGAGAGAGAGAGAGAGAGAGAAGCCTACTTTCTCCCATCAAGAGAGGTTCGGCCCTCTCCTCTTCCTTTCCCACAATTTCATTTCACCTCTCGCGTTACGGAGGCGCCATTCGCGTAACGATTACGCGCGCGCGTCATTATCTAACGCGCGACGTAACTGACAATATAGCGGACCGCTGCGATAATTAGCCGTGGTCGAAAAAACACGGAGCAAAGGACTCGAACGCGAAACGACACTTTGCTGCACGGAATGAAAACGATATGCGGAAAAAATTGTACGTCGATAATGTCTGAAGATATAAATATAAATGTGTATGGGTACGCATGCATACATTTAAACCGATTTACATATTAATAAACACTGGGGGTCCAAACTTGAGTGCAATGGTGCAGGCATATATATTACCAATATTTGAAAGAGAAAAACGGAACAACTTACTATTAATGAACAATTGTATATATATTTTTATATAATGGATATAGTATTTTTCGTAAAATTTCAAGCAAAATGTATATAGACTTTATCAAAACACTTTATCTGAAGTATAAAATTTGAATGACCGAAATAAAATCCTCACGATTTAAAGGTTATATGCGTTTGGATTAAATTTCAGTAAGACTTCAAAAGTATTCAAAGTGAAGTTCTTCATAAAATGCGCGGTGAGAAGTTTAGGGCCACAGCTAACAATAAAAACGAATTTATATTTTGGAGCTAGCAAAGTAAACTCGTATTGTACACGTGTACATTTGTAAATATTGAACTATATGTCATATGGTCCTACTTCATAAAAGTAATCGAATACCTTTGGGGCATTGTACCTCAACGAGAGACCCCCTGCCACCAAAATTTTTTTAGACGAAAATAGTTCTAATGTTGCTTAAAATTAAGACAATTATATCTACTTTAAAACCCAAAGTGGCAAAATAAAAAATTCATAATGGCTGATTCAACATGGCAGTTAAAGTGCAACAGAGGGTCTCTCGTTGTGGTGGAACGCCCCCTTTATAAATTTTTATCAAAATAATATCTAAATCATTATTTACAAAATTTGTCAAGTTTTTATTTCAAGCTTAACGTATTTTTCTTTTTTTTTTTTTTTAATTTTTAATGATGTCATAACTAAGGAATCATCAGAAACTAACGCCCGTAAGATATGACATAATTACCAATTATAATTAACGAACCCCGAGTTCAGTGTTTATTATACCACGTTATATATATATATATATATATATATGTGCTCATATAAAGAAATAATAAATTGTTTAGTCATTTTTACAATAGTTTTAAACGATTTAATACCTGAAACGTAAGACATCATTTAACAGCATTAAAGAAATGTAACACACGGTTTACCAAGGGTGATTACCGAGAGGTCGTTAAAAGTAACATTACCATTAGGTTTAACATTTATGTTAAAGCTAAACCCGTCTCGTAATTGGCCTCGACTGCGATGATGTTGCAATCTGGCAAAAAGTTCTTAAGTTCATCTGTGGCCATTTAAGAATACATCGCTCATAAATTTCAATTTACTCGAGTTAATTTTGTTTTCAAGAAAGTGCACATAATAAAACAATTTAATTTTGGAATTCTCAAGTGCTCACATGGGAATTTCTATTGGGTTGCCATTTCATGGGCCTGTATACATAAACTTCATTATGTCTCACGCGATTATACAATTATAACAATAAGCTGAAATCAACAAACACTATTATAAACAATCAAATCAATTTGTTTTCAAATACTGTTTTAGTTCCCATTATTTACTGAAACACGTATCTAGTTTTACTGTATTATTTATTTTATTTTAACTATAATTTTAAATAAAGGAAAAATGTGTATAGTCAAGTATCCCAGTAGTTTCTTGTAAGCATTGAAGAAAAAACAATTTCTCGATATCAAGAGAAAACTGTTATGTATGAAAAAATGGTTAAATTAATTGGTTTAAAAATGATAATTATATGGATGAATTTCATAATATGATGTGCAGAAAATTTTTCAAGAATATTTCATGCGTTTTGTGCAGCAATTATGTCAATACAATAGAACATTGAAAATAGTTCTCTCCAACTTTGAAACAGTGAAAATCAATTTCTTCAAAGGAGTCAATATCATTGATTTGCACTCTTCATTCTTTGAATATCATAGAGTATTAAATTATTTAATGAGTTATACTCTAATTTCGTAAACATTATAACCTGTTTCTGCCGATGTAGCCATATTCATGGTGTCATTGAGGTAAATTCGCACAAATTTTTGCAAGTATACTGCCTCTCAAGAGTTATGTAAATATAGCAACTTTCTACTGCTTTCAATGCCAGATTAAGAAAGACCATGGCTTATTTCTCTCGGATCGAAGTGCGGAAATGATTTACTTTTGCTGAGCGAAAATCGATAATTACGTAATCCACCGGTCTTTACAAGTAAATTTGACTGCTTTTTGAGAAAACAATATCATCAAATTTTATTTTATAAGTGTTTTTTTATCACTGTTCAATTTTATTTCTCTTTTTTTTCACTAGCCCAGTCTTGTTAAGTCTGGTTTGGAAAACCTGGATCATTCCTGCATTTATGATAGAAATATAGAAACAGGTTTATAGTAGGTTTAGATTTAAAAGAGTTTAAAAAAGTATAAATACTGAAGGTATACTATACTGACCATTTATTTAATTATTCTTATAACCTTTTAGATGGCCGATAATCGACAATCGATAGCCCATACATATACTTTTTAGGGTTGCGACGAATTGGACAATATATTATCCCCATTTTTACATACTATGTCCACAATAAACAAATTCAAGTAAGAAAATGACGACCGTTTATTCGTATTGTATTATTCGTCCCGTGCATAAATGTTGTCACATATCAGAGGTTTTACGACATGTGTAACTATGTATAAGAGCTTTAGATTTGTTCAAAGAAAAATATGACTAAAAATGAGGGTCAAAGCAAATTTGAGATTAATTTGAAGGAACTGGTGGAAAACGAATACTTTGACACACATGATCTGTCCGTGCCAAGCGTCCGCAATCACGCGTTGGCCCAGGCTCAAATTTTCATCCGTGTACCTGGAAACTTGGAAACGTCTAAACAAGTAGACCATGACAAAAATTATAAAAAGAAAATGTCAATCTGAAGTCTAACAATTAAATAAGAAAATCCATAAACCATTATATAATAATGCCAATAATCACATATATCGTTTTTTTTTTTAATATTTTTGTATTTGTTAATCTCGGTTATTTAGTCGTTATTTCAAACCATTAAAGAAATCAAATTGCACATAATGTTTATGTAACCAGTTCAATTACAAATGAATCAAATTGTCAAAAAAAAAAAAAAAAAAAAAACAAAAAAAAAATCCGCCACGCACGCCAACCCCGCAACGATCTGCAATCACAGAAACGTCATCAAACAGTAATAACATCAAGCGGAATAACTCATGTACGGAAAAATCAAGGAAACAAATAAAAAATGAAAAAAAAAATTCGACTTTTTCGCGCAATCAACGACGTCTTATTGCCGTCGCCCAGCTAGACACACGTAGATCAGAAGGAAATCGGTTCGCGATGTAAAATTCATGGGTCTCCCGCACAGTAGTCCCACGTGCGCGACGACGATAATAAGCGGCGCGCGCATTGCAGCCGTATATATATCGCCGGGAAAGGTGTCTAGGCTTGCAAAACCGTTTCTTGTCGGTAACCAAGAGCCAATGTCAAGGTCAAGACTCGGCAAGACTCTTATGCAACGATCATCGGCAGCGCTCAACATTTACAACGACGATTTATAAAGTCAGATCGGCAATGTACTAACCGTCGATGACATAATTATACACGTACACCCATCAACAAAGAAGCGACTGTGCCATAGGTTGGTCGTTTCTAGCATTTGTGGCGATGCCGTGTCACTTCGAAGATTCTTGCGGAAAAATCAAGCCGCCGTTGATTAATTAATGAGGCATATAATGATTCAATCTTAAGCGCCTTTGAAGAGTGCAGTCCAAGTGGCTTATTCAAATTAGGAAGCGGGTTCGGTATTGACTACGAAGTTTTTAATTTATACAATGTCCATTCTTGTTTTCGCAGGAAACAAAACTGAAATTTTATATCTCAGTAATCTGTTTGTGCATATTAGACGACGTGTATATAAACGTCCGACATATATCATACCAGAGATAATTAAAACGTCTCGTCACACATGTTGACTGGCAGTCGCCATGTTGCGTGCCAGCCATTTGCTTTCCGAAGTACGATTCAGATCGATACAGACTGGAAACAAACGCAAGCAAATAAACAAGTAAGCCCATAAACCCACCTAACTTCTTGACAAAAGCAAATATGATGAAAAGATAAACACCACGTAAAGTTTCTAAATCACTCTAATCCGCAATGTCGAAAGCAATAAATATTGATGATAATACGGAAGAGAAAAGTATAACGATAAACCGACCACAACTGGTATTGTTTCATACTGTTACTGTTTAACATTGTTTACGACATAATAGATGCAATAATCGAATCTCGAACGAAGAATCATCACACGTCAATCATCCACAACAATAAGGCCATATGACTATTTTCACTACTTGATTGATATCTCATTCCCTCTGCAGATTAAATGCTAAATTATGACTTGGCACCATCGTGCGTTACTTGCGTCTAAAATCTTTGCAGAAGTTGCTGCGAATCTATGCATCTACACAATTAACTAGTGATGCGAACTTGCCAGGCTGACGAACATCCGAAGGGTGTTTGAAATTACCGTTACGCATTCTATGTGCGCCTTTGTGCCATGCGAAGAAATCTGAAAAACCACGTAATACGTTTAATCATTGAAAAGAACAAGCTGCTAATTGCACGTATCATGAATTATATGATGCACGTGAGAGAATAAGAATTATACGAGGAATACGTTATCGCGTTGAACTTTTCACGATTCGTTATATTAAATTTTACGATCTAATTGTCTTACATTGTGCGTCAATTTCTTTACAATACATACGCGCTGAATAATTAATTTTAACTTTTATTTGCGTCGATATAATTTAATTAATTAAAAATATTTACAAATTTTCGTTATATTGATATATTTATAATATTAATATTTCACTGACTCTCGCTGCAATTACTAATGAAATATATAAATATATTTGTTTGACCAATTAGGAATCATTTAACGAAATTTTATTGAAGTGCCCTATAGTAAGACAAAAATTAATAATCAAGATATTTCAATGACACAAAACAAATAAGCATTATGTTTGTCACGTGCTCGAGGCTACATTGTCAGAAACTATAGACGTACTTGACTAATTGTCTTATATACTAAAAAATATAAGATTCCGTCTATAAATTAAATGCTATTTACTCGACAAGTTTTTACTAGAAATTGCTGTTCAGGGCCCGCTTGAATTTTAAAGCAATTTGGTGTTTTTTCCCGAAAGATTTTTCACCTGCATTGTACTGTTAAAAGTGAATACGAAAATTTGACACACACTTTACATATTTCCATAGAAATACAGCTTTCCATGTATACGTTATGCGTGTGAATTTCCAAGTAAACGATCGTATAACGAAGTTATATGCGCGATCAGAAAGAAAACCCGATGCACTTTATTGCCCCAAAATTATATAACAAGCAATGAATCAATCATGGTGGATTTAAGAGAAAATGGAAAACTCACCGCCGGCACCCAGGATCCTACGAACCCAAAAACATGTAACCCCAATGTCGGGCAAGAAAGGTTGCCGTAAATGACGACGCATTCTTCTGATCCAATCGAAAGAATCGCCGACGCCGTTGACGATTTTCTTATTGTCTGCACCCGTAGAGATTTAAAATATCTTTTGAATCTTAGCCGAACCATGAGTGGTTTTGAGAAAACCAGGCTCCCCTTATTAATGAAAAATTGGAATTGGGTAAAACTGGAATGACAACCTAATATATATGAGAATAACATCTAAGATTTACGGTTGCAGGTCAAAACGAGAATAGACCGCCAATAAACGGTTACGGTACAATACTATAGTATACCGACGTACGATTTCCCTACTATATATATATATATATATTGTATATATGCATCACTGCCTTGATTTTTTCAACTGTTTTCTAACGGTTAATTCTTTATTTTGAAACGAAAATGTAAAATTTTCACTACATTGATTTAGCAAATTTAGCCAATATACTGAGATTATGCCATATACATAAAATAAAAATATTGAGACTATCCTTAATATTTAACAGATCATCATATCGCATTTTTACAATAGGAAGTTATTAGTTTGAGAGCAGAATAAGAGTGTAGAAAATTCAAAAGTCAAGAAAAGGTTAATAAAAAGGCATTTTTGTATACAGAATTTCTTCGACGCCATTGAAATGCCTTTTCGCAGAAAAATGTTAATGGATAAATTCCTTGGTTTGTAATCCAAGCAATTTTTCGAATTAATTGGTTGTCAGGATGCGTGCGGTGATATCTAAGAGCAAAGTTCACCCTTAACGGTTCCAGTTTGAGATACTTACCGAGAAATACATAATATACTTCAAATTATGCTCAAATGTGTACTTCTATTATCAACTTCTATTGTTATAAATGACTACTTAATGAGAAGTAAGCAATATTTAGTTACTTCAAATTACTTAAAACTATTAAAATTAAAAACAAATATCTGATGAATGATTATTATTTGAAGTACCTTTATAACTATAGTGGAAATAACATAGTTGTCTGAAAACTGCAACTACACTTATGACCCTTAGCAGGGGGTTAAGCCACAGTAATTTGTCACCTTTTTTTGTTAACCCTTTACTTTTAAAAATATATAGAACATGCAAAAATTGTGTTCGTAAACACATATACGTTCATGCGTCGTAAACATAAAAACGTAGCTATCTAATTTTTCTAAATTTTTGTTAATTACTAATTTAGAAAACATGTATAAAGATTTTTTGCAAAAGGGATTTTGAAACTCTCACACCATTACATTTGCTTATTTTTATTATTGCATAAAATCAGAGAAAATTAACAATTGCATAAATATATTTTTGAAATATACCTCTGTTAAAAAAATGAAGGAAAAGTATTAGCGATAAAAATATTGGAAGAAAGAGGCTGTTGAAAATAAGTAGGAGACACTGAAGGATCAGAAAAATTGTCAAAACAAAGTAAATAATTTTTAGTATCATTTTCACAACATATATATAATGATGATAAAACAAACGCAAGATTGATAAGTATAGACTTTTGCATTACGTGTCCATTCATATATTGATTTTTAATGAAGATCGTTTATTTATAATGTACCTGACAATGGTGTAAAGTATACTTTCATGCACCAGTTAGGTATTCTTTTTTTTTTGTATTTGGGCGAGTAAAGATAATTTTGAAAGTATAATATAATATATGTATATATATATAATTACGAAAATATAATACCTAACTCGTAATACCTAACTCGTACGTAAAAGCATACTTCACGCAATCGTACATTAATTACTTGTTATTAGTAATATATACTAATGGTTTCCAAAGTTTTGTGCATTATGCAGTTGTAACGTACCACACCTCGTACATACATGGGTTTCATTGCTTAGTACGTATATTATATACTTCTAAGTTTATTGAATATCAAAGTGGTAATAAAATGGAAAAATGCAAAAATAAAACTCGCGCGATCTGAAAAATTTGAAAAACACATAACACGCGTTCGTCGCTTTTACATAATGGACTGCCTCAACGTTTTCGATGCAAATGTAAGAAACCGATAGTGGGGCACCACAGTGGCTACTGAATTATGAATGGTTCACTGACATTCATTCTGGTGACCTGCAGGGCAGACAAACAAGTGCTTGTCTGCCAAAACTTGATTGCGGTAGGTAGGATTTCAGAAATAGCGGTATATAAAGTGAACGTCTTCTTTAACGCTCATTTTTCACCTGTCTCGTTTCTCGAGTTTTATAATACTTCATCTGTGTCTTCAAAGCGTCATCGCCTAAAGAATGCTTTAATCCATAATTGAAGAGCGAAGTTCAAACACAAGAAACAGTAGGAATGATAAAAATTGCAATTGAAAATGACAATGCTCGTAATTTCAATGTGATTGTTCCTCGAAGTGTTCCCTGCAAACACATAATGTAACCGTAATATAACAATTATATAATTGTTACTTGTTACATAAATGTTACATTGTCGCAATATACCTGTTACATTTGTGTCGACATCTTTCATGAAAAGAAATTTTACATTTTTTAAATGTCTTATTGTTGCGAATTACGTTCGTGACATTAAAAACATAATATAAGATTAATAATGTTTTTGCTTAAATTGTAAAAAGGCACATATATGTTTTTAGATCAATTAATGTGAAGGAGTACCGGTGACTGGCAAATCTAAACAGAAAACACATTTTCTTCATTAATAAAAAATGTTCATATATACCCGTCAAACACTAAAATTAACAGTTTTGTAACATTTATATGATTTTAAATTGTTACATAAATATTACACAGTCGTTACGAATTTGCAATTATGCAACGTAAAAATTCTGTTTTAAAAAATATTTTCTAATTTGTATATATACGTTTGATTTTTCACAATAACTTCACGTATAGCCTGTCATCTTTACTCTTAGTTTACACAGATATAAGATATCTTTTAAATTGTTTCGTAGCGTTTCAGATAGTTTCATCGAATAATAAACACGCATGGAAAATATTGACGAAATCGAAACTGCTGTCTATAAGAAAACATACATAAGTTTTGATTTTTATATATCGTATATATATTTTATTGATATTACTGGGTATGCAGTCTACCTCTCATACAGATATATAGTCATACCTTCCAGAAATACAGGAAGCGATGGAGAAAGAAAGGAAACGTGAAGCGATAAGAATGACGATAAAAACTTCGGGAATATTTTTTGTATCAATACATTTCTGTAATCTGTAAATATAAATGTAAAGCTAGGTGCATGGACGATAAGGAGATAGGTTGGGCTTCATCGTTAGCTGTATGAAATAATTAGGGGAAGAATAGGCTTCGAAGTTATACTACGGGATAACCTTTTAGTAATTGTTTCGTTCGTTTCAAACAGATCTTTTAAATTGTGGATGCTACGATTATTATTTCTGTTACATTATTTTGATTATATCTCGTGCAATATATATTTCCTGCAGTGTATGCAATTATGATAAAAGTCATCACGTATGGTATTTAGTAAAGAATATAAGTAACGCACACAAACACACATATATATGTATATTACTTTTTATTTTAAATGTGAATAAAATACTAGATAAACCCACGTGACAATAATACTAAGTTATTCATAAAACTATATTTATTTTTTTAAATCGATCTTCAGATTTCACTATCACTTGATTGATTTTTTATTAATTTTTTTATTTTATTACTATACTGAATATTTCAAAGATAAATATGTAATTCTAGCCATCATCCAGATTTCACGCATACGAAGATGAGTAAATGATACCTGGATCAGAATTCTTTTTCTGCATCAACAATGTTGGCCTTTCAAACGAAAAAAGATCGAAGAATGCGCTCATCTTTACTACAATATAGTGAGATCTTTTCCGTGTGAGTTATATCAAATCTAATAAAATTTTACTTCCTTCGTATTTTAAACATTTATATAATTTTCATATTTCAGTACGCGAATTTTCACTATCGCAGAGAGAATTAGGTGTCTCTATACCCTTATTGATGCAACGCGCTCGAAAATCATAGACGCGCCATCGAACTGACCTGTAAACTGTTGGCCATCATTATACAGCGATTCCAGGCACCCATTAGATACGTACAAGGTGCATTCTATGTCCTCGATTGTGCCGATGCTCTGCACCCAGATATTGAGTTCCATATTGTTTGTGTACCGGTGTTATCAGTATATACGTTCTTTTCAAAATGATTATATTCTGTTACTGGTATTTTACGTCATAGATACGATCCTCTAAAAAACGCCATTGAAATAGATGACAAATTTAAAGAAAAATTTATAAAATATGAAAAAATTTAGGAAAAATTGAGAAATTTAAAGAAAACGATACGAAAGATTAGCAACAATAAATTGTTTCATTATAAGGATTTGCTTGATATACAACTTTTTAACCCCAATATTTTTATACATCAGATCGACACCATTTAGACGTTGTATCCGATCATTATCGATCTCGTTTGTACATATCTCGACGTTTTTCGCATCAGTCTTTTCGCAAAGTTCAGTGCCATCGCATGGTAGGACGACGGGGCTCCGGTCGTTGCTCGAGGACTGTAATTCGCGTCCACCGTTTCGTTACGCGGTTGAGTCGTCGCCGTCGCCGTCTTCCCCGTAGTCATCTTAGTCGTAGTTACGCAATTCGCGTATAGTTATACGCGGCATACGGCGGACTCGTGCTTCAACCTCTTCCGTCTTCGACTGCTGATGCCCACTCGCCGAGGCGAAATAATCACTCGCCGGATGCATGTCGCAGCTGACGCGGTTATTTCAATGTCAACGCACCGAGAAATACGGGCTTTTTCACCAGATTCAATTCCCATAATTATAAGGCGACTTTAACTACGCGAATATTTAATAACTGCTATTGTTTTACGTGCCCCCACCCATCCCCCACTTGTATTTCTCTCTTTATCTATTTCTCCCTTTATTTCTTTCTCTATATCCTTATTTGCACGTCTCTGCGTACATCAATTTCCACAAAATGCATCAATGAACACGAAGAAGGAACGAGGAATCAAAATCTGCAGCTTTCCAGAAATTTATTGGATTGATGTAATCTTTGAAATAATTACATTTAATTGTACTTGTATACCTTCGATATAACATTAGTTTGTCCATATAAAGGAGTTATTTTTGGCTGATATTTTTACACTTATACTAAGATGATGTCATGATAGTTTATTCTCGTGCGTAAGTTTATTTCCTCTTTTTTTAAATATTTTTTAAAGAGCAGTCTGGTATGTGAACATTTCGAATTAAAAAATTTTTATGTTAAAATGTTGACCTTGGTTTTTATTGAAAACCCGATGAAACAAGTTTCATTAGGTTTATTTTTCCAAGTTCATTGTTCCTTATTTTCGTCATTCTAAATGAAGAAATATGCAAATTTTCGAATCCCCACAAGTAAACAATCCGTTTTAAGTATGGAGTATTGTCTATAATATCAGCCACTTATAAATTTTCATCGGAAAGTACCAAAAAGTAAATACTCTAAAAGTATACACTTCCGATAAACCCGGGAAAAATGGATTCAGATATAATTATATCTGGATCATATATAATTTCATCTGAATCATATATGATAATGTCTGAATCGGATACGATCCAGATATGGTCATATGTAATTGAGGTATAGCGACATGTGACCATACTCTCTAAATATGAATCACTGAAAAACCGCTGATTGTCAGCGAATAGTCGCTGATTGAATCAGTAAACTTCTTCTGTTACTGATTCATAAGTTAAATTTAAATTTCACTGAAATAATCAGTGAAATACACATTTCGTCC